>JAPZAG010000147.1:0-106592 GCA_027475135.1 Bactrocera correcta | reverse complement strand
TGAGATTTGGCACAGATGTCATTGACAGTCATACCAACCTAGGAAAAAAAAATTTAATGAATGGGTTTTCGATATTCCAGCATTTAAGACTTCCAAATTCCATAATAATTTGCAATTCCTCCTCTATTTTCTGGCACAAACCCCAATGAACAACAATTTGCATATAATTCGTCAACTCACCGTAATTGCATACACTGCTGCTGCTGTTGTGACATCGATTTGCTTTTTTAGAAATTGAAGAACCTTGTGTGTCATGCAAATTATGGCATTTTGCTTTATTCTGCACAATTCTCCTTCAAAAACCAAAAATAGTTGCAAAATGTCTGCATATTTGGCATAAGATTTTACAGAGGGGATTACTCATACGCAGTGGTACAACAATAGAGATTACTCATCGATTATCCGTTGAAAACAGTTTTGTTTTGTATTACGCAAAGGTGACAACAGCAGCATAACATAGTTTAGGTTACTGTTACATTTGAAAAGTATAGAACTGAAATATTTTTAGAGGTTATGTAGCACTTACAAAAGTTAAATGTGAGCTTTTTATGCCGTTGATCTTTACAATAAAGCTACAAATTAATCTCATATTCGTTCACTTATTTTTATGTTATTTCTCTACCAAAAAGATTCATTCGAATATCTCAAACCTCACGTCGTAAAAACGCGAATATTTTCTTGGAACTTTAGTTTAATGACGATTTCCACGCCGGAACATGCCACTAAAAGTCGCTTGGGCTTAAAGCTTTGGAGCCACCCTAAACATAACAGTAAACCACTTTTGCCAAAAGAAAAGAAAAAATTTCATGAACATGGATTAAACGCTACAGTTACAGGAAGCTTGTGTGAATATGTATGTTCCAGCTTTTGAATTCTAACTCCCACGCAGTCAGCATTTGCTTGCACCCAAGTGCATTTTTTAACATATACATACATACATTTGTGAATATGTGTATAACTGTGTGTACATCAAGCGGTACATTCCCAAAATTCAAGGCTATAAAATCTAAGTGTGCAACAATTCTAAAAGCTTAATCGATTTCGGTATTCATTTTTGCTCATTCACGCATTTTTCAATTGTTCCAACTGTTCTTCTGTTGCTAGCAACAGGCCGCCGGTCATTTGGGAGTACAATGGAATTGCAAACGAACTGGCAACATTTACTCTTTCCTTCCTTTTTTACATTTGCATTTTTTTTTTTACTTTACAGCACGAGTATTTCCTTAGGCCCTTTCAATTGTGCTTTTCTCTGCGTTGCTCACTTCCTTTCGGGCTGTTGCATTCTGCATATCCACCCACTGTGGCCTTGCTTCCAAATATTTGACAGTTAAATTCCTGTTGTGTAAACTTGTATTTATTTAGTTTGTACTTTTGTTTGCTTGGAATTTTAATTTTACTGTTAAGTAGTAAAATCATGTTATAAAAATTAATTATGAAGATTAATGCAAATATGGCATTGATTACTATGGATCCGATTTTCAATTTAAAAATTTACAATTTACTAGAAAATATATAAGGCCACGAAAGACATATCTGATATTAAAAGCTCAACATTTTATTTGCCAAGTTGACTTAATTCAGTTTTTGGCGCTAAAGCTCTATAAAAACCAGTGTTCAGCGATGGTATGGTGAATTCGATTGAGTTCGTGAATTCACAGATCACTTAAAAGCAAATTTCGTGATTATTATTCAGTAATTGTTGTGAAAAATATTGATGCTGGGCGCAAACTAATATTGTAATTTCATCATGTGACCTGTCGTAAGATTGAGAAAATTATAGGCATTAGTAGGACCAGCATGAATTCAATATTTCATGAACATTTGATTGTAAAAAAATTGTACATGTTGAATCCCACACAATTTTCAGGCGCTCAAAAACAGCCTCGTGTCGATTGGTCGAGAGAAATGCTGAAAAAATACGATACCGGTGCTTCGAAATACATCTATGAAATCGTGACGGATGATGAATCGTGGATTTACGCGTATGCGTCCGAAACTAAAGAGCAGTCGACTGTGTAGGTCTTTCAAGAGCCGAAAACAACAAAAGTTGTTCGTGCACGAAGCATTTCCAAGCAAACGGTTGCCTGTTTTTTATGACAATCTGGATATGTGGCAACCATTCCACTGGAACAACGCAGAACAGTAAATTCTGAGTAATATAAACCATTAGTTTGCCAGTTGCCTTTCAAGAAATCAGGAAAACCAACCGCCGAAGACGATCACTCTTCACCACGACAATGCAAACTCTCACAAATCGATTGAAACAACTGCATTTTTAAGCAATTTACGACGTTCGATATTCATACGAAGTTCATCAATCGTCGCTGGATTGTTGGCATAGACCATAGACTTAACGTTGCCCCACAGGAAATAATCTAACGGCGTCAAATCGCACGACCAAGGCGGGCAATTGACTGAGCCATTTCGTCAGATAACACGTTCATCAAACTTGGTTTTCAATAAATCGATTGTGACATTCGCTGAGTGGCTTTTGGCGACGACTTGTTGGAACCACATATTTTCCAAGTCCATATCAACCAATTCGAGCGAAAAATATTCAGTTATCATTGAGCGGTAGCGATAACGTGTCGGTCTTGACCAAATCCATAATTTTTTCGGAATGCAATGGTGGCTTATGGAGTACGTGTGGATTGCTGCCTGACCAATAGCGCAGCCAGAAGTAAGCCTCATCGCTGAATATGATTTTTCAATGAAAATCCGGCTCATTTTCAAGTTGTTGATCAGCCCAATTCACGAGCATACGACGATTGCCGTTCCCACGACAGTCGGGTCCACGTAACCGGAACGGACCCGGATTTTTATACGGCCAAGGACTGTCAACTCGGCAGAATTCTGCCGCTACAACAACAATAACAACAGCATACGACGATTCCAGTGAGCAAGCGACTCCAGTTCTTGCGTCAATTTGATCTCGAAAGGATTTAGATCATGATCTTTTCGTAAAATTCGACACAACGACGTCATAGAAAGGCGCAACGCTTGGTTTGATTTGGGGCTTCCACAATTGATAAGCTAGCGGCAGCAATATTCCCGACACTACGGGCACTTCTTTTTCGCACTGACACGGGAACTTTGGACTGTGCCTGTGGATCGAAATTTTTACTACACTAAACGCTCAATTGTTGATCTGACAGGATGATTATGACGACCATAAATTGGACGTAGCGCTTTTGAAGTTGATTCCATTGACTCTGAATTTCAGTAGTAAATTTTAATAATTTCGACTATTTGTTGGATCGTATATCTTTCCTGCATGAAATGGCAAACCTTACTCAAGAGAAATGTCAAAAAAGCGTGGAATAATTTGGCGACGTTCGCTGTCCCTTACGGTCGCTTTTGTAGCGTCCCTAGCACCCAAGACGGGTTCTATGTATTTTGGGGTACATGGGTTTCTTCCAGTAAAATTTTTTTCGTACAAAAGTTGAAATATTCTATTCAAAGTCTCGAAAATCTGTGTGAAATTCCATTAAGATCGTTTGAGTAGTACGCGAGAAATCAACCGACCGACTTTAAAAACACAGTTTCGAGGAAAATGCATTTAATGTTTAAGTGACAATCTAGTTTATCTCAAGCGCGCAAATTTTAAAGCTGTAAACTACAAAACTATTACTCGATTGGACTTAAGCCGATATTCTTTAAAAAAGAATTTTATAGAATACTTAATCAGGTAATTTTTAAAGTGTAGTAAAAAAAAGGCAATTAATATTTTTACTATCCATTTTTTTATGTTATTTGTTAATTTTAGAAGAGTAGAGAAAAAAATTAAAAATTAAACAAGAAAAAATTTCAAAAATATGAGCTGACGAAGTGGGGGGTCTCTAAAAATTTCCACGTAACCATACCCATGATTTCAACCATCCTAGTTATCTGAAACTAAAAAGAAAAAAGGATTATTAATCTAGAATAATGTCGCAATGGCCGGAACTAGAGAAAAGTGGGAAAAAAGTTTTCACAAAATGGCGACTGCCTAAAAAAAAGAAGTTTTTTTGGATCACTTTTTCTGACTATTTTGAACTTTTTAAAAATAATAAAAAAAAAATTGGGGGTTGGGGCTAGTTCCAAAAAAAAGAAGACTCTATAAAAATTTCAAGTAAATCGGTCGTGGGTATTTGTTCCGAAAAAGTCAGTTTTGAGAAAAACGCGTTTAAAGTTTCGCGGGTTTCCCGGGCCCAACCAGTTTGGATACCGGGTCAGAAAAATGTCTATATCTCCGAAAATAATTTGAATTTTGAAAAATATTCTAGAAAAGTAATACAAATAAAAAATCAACTTTTTGAGGGCGTGAAACCCATGTAATCCCTTAACACAGCTCAGCTGCCATCCAGTTTTTGTGAAAACTGATCACTTTCTGCTCGGCTATAATCGCGTAAGCGGTGTCTACGCCAATTAAGAAGAAGAAGAAGATCGCTTTCTGCGACTTTGGATATAATATTCAGGGCAGTATGGAGACATCAAAAAAAAAAAAATACTAAGAAAACTACATTACAACAAAGCACACATAAAATTACGCTTGTCAAAAAGCTTTACTAAGCATCACTTTTGGAGCTTTCAAATACACTATACATACATATGTATGTATATACCTATTCAATTTTCCATTCCAGAAAACACAAAAATATTTGAATAATTTATGAATTTTATTTTCTTATTTATAGTATTCACGACTTCTTTAGTTTATTAATGATTTCACTGAAACATCGATACCATTTGGGGTACTAATATAGTATTCAGTACTTAGGTTATTTATTTTTCAATTTTTCATATACATATCGATCGTTTTTTGTTTTAATGTATGTATGTATGTACGTGTGTGTCTGTGTGTGTGTGTGTGAATGTTTATTTGTAGAAACAGCTATTGATTTAAAGGACTTTAGTTGTTTGCACACTTTTTTTGTTTGGGAGATTTGTGAGAACGTTGCAGCTACTAAGAGATATCGGTGTAGACAGTTGGTACTTTCAATGCATGTAAAAAGGTATGTGTGCAGTCAATATATACTATATATATTTATATATATTTGTGTGGGTGTGTGTATGAATATCGCTTCATAATCTCAATGCATTTGTATGCATTTATGTATGTATATATATGTATGTATATAAAACTTCATTGTATTACAATTCTTTAAAACAATTACAATATTTCATTTACTTAATATTTCGTTAATTAGCGCTACTAACTACACACACTTGACGTTTGCTATTACATTACAATAGATAATTCATTTATTAGTACAATATATGATATCATTATTATTTATTATTTATTCAATATTGTGTTACTTGTTCCATCTTTAAATTCATTTCATGGCCACGCTCGTGGGGATGTGCGACTTAGCCGCTTTGTGACGACGTTCTTTTTTTGGTTTGTTTAACTTTTGCAAGCAATTCACTCTATTGCATTCCCAATGTTTGTATGAATGTGCTGCTTTGTTTCTTTTTCTATATTTAGTATGTATTTATGTGTATATGTTTGCTTAATTTTTTAAGCTAAAAAGCTGTTGTTGCCGGTAGGTATTATTTCCCATTATAAAATCAGTATTTAAAAAGTTGTTTCAATATTTTTGTATGTTTCGCTTTCTTGCTTTGTTGCTTTCTTCGTAACCGAGCCGCTAATTTATTTTTAAGGAAATAATTTAATAAATAATTCGATAGGACTTTCCGCAAAAAAATTGCTTCTAGAGGGCTAAGCGAGTTTTGATCAATTTTGCACAGAAAAAATAAAATTTGAATTTGTATTTTCATTTTACTTCAATAATTTCGCATAAGCTAATTTCCATCGTAGTATTTTTGTTACTTTTCTAGTGATTTAAAACTAAATTGCGTTTCTAAACGTATATTTTAAGACAAACTACAGATTTTTCTGACAAAAAGTTTTTGCGGTGAACCGAATTCATGTAAAAATATTTAAATATATAAATGTTAATGTATAAGTGAGTCTTGCAGAGCTTGATTTTTTCTAAAGTACATAATTCAAAAATTCTTGCTTTACAAAATTGTCTGCAAACGGAAGCTTAAAACATATTTTATAATACAAATCTTGCCAATACTAACAAAACATATAAACTTACTAAATAGAACAAACACATTTATGTATGTATACGTGTTGTGTGTAACTCGTTTTCAATACCAAAAATTATAACAGCGTTATTAAAAAAGTAAATTTATGTTTTCTTTTAGAGAAACGTATGCTTAAATGTTTGTTTCGCCTTCTGTGCAACAAATTTATTAAACAACACAAATAACCTAAAATATGTTTTTACAATTTTGAGCAAGTGTTTGTGGAATCATTTGGCAATTTGTCTGCATATTATGAAGAATACATAATTATTTAACTACATTCAACCAAACACCTATGTAGTTCCACACAGAGCTAACACAAATACATATAACGATTATTAACTTGAAAAGTGCAATAACTCAAAAAATGTTTAATTAGAAAAAGTCTTGTCTTAAACTCTTCTGGAAAGTAAATAATTGTTAATGATATTATACAACAAGAAGAGTCTAAACCATTATTATCGTTTTTATGTGTCAACGGCGGGTATGTAAAGTTGTTACGTTCACAACTTGCAATCTGTAATTTCAATATTTTTTTTATTTATTTGTATATAAATTATAAGAAAATAAATAACTTTGAAATTTATATTTTTCAAACATAATTGAATTGATTTATTTGAAAGATCACTTTTTGTCAAAAGCAGCTAATCAAGCTAATCAAAATACCCAGCAGCTAATAAAGATTTTGTAAGAAAATTTTAAAATAATAAAAAAGAAATTTGTAAAAAATGTAAAATAGTAAATATAAATTGTGAATATATTTCCAAAGTAGAATTATTATTTTTCCAAAACCTTGCTACTACATAATTTTATTTCAGTTTTTCAACAGCAACAAATAATCTTTTAAAAACCAAAAAATACCCAAAACCTGATCTTAACCCGAGCCTTTAGCTTACTAAAGCTAATCATGGCTAATTTAGGTAAATATTTTGAGGAAAGTGACAACACAAAAATTTTATGTAATAACACATAACAATTGAGTAGACAATATTTATCAGTACCAAACACACAATGGCAAGTAACGAATATTTTTAAGCTCAACTATAAACGCTTTCTAACCAAATAAAATGAAATGTGTAGCGGATTTAGTGATTTCAATTTTAACTTTTTACTTTCCGAAATAAACCGGCAAACGCGGAGATAGCCAATAAATTGTATCACCTTTCACAGGAGTTCAGGCTAATTATTCATTATTGCACAATATGCTTTAAAACGTGTTCCGGCTGTTAATAGTTCCATAAATGGCGAATGCTTAGCGAATAAAATGAAAATTAGAAACTACAGGAATGTGTGTATTTTGTGTGTGCAATGCCTTGTGACATAAAAATCAAATATTTATTTTACAATTTTGAAGAATACATTTAGATTAGCGTCAACTTTCCAGCTACATATGTATATGTAATATAAATACTTTTTTTTTCGTTTCTCATAACTGTGCTTGCGTGTATGTATGTGTATGTGTATGTTAAAATGCAGCATGTTTCTTTCGATTTAACTCTTTAATTTTCTCCATTTCTCGCTTAATCCTTCAACAGGTATACAATTATTATTTTTTTACAATTAAAGCTTATATTGTTGCTGTGGCATACATCAACAACATCAATATGTACTACCTTTGATATCAACATAAATAAATATATTTAAAAGCCGATAAAAAAGGAGTTCTTTTATAAAATTGCAAACCTTGTAGCTCATATAAAAAATAAACTTGAATATGATCATTAGTTTATGCATATTTGTATGTATGTACGTAATAGTTCTAAAATAAAACTTCATAAAATTATAAAAAGTTAAAAAGTAGTAAATACATTTAAAATGCATGTTTTCTCATTTTGCGCGATGACAGTTTCGATTTTCGTTAGTTTCCTACACAACTCCTAACCTCAATTAACCAAAAATTACCAATGCCTTAGTTCAGTATCGGTATATGTAGTAACAATTTAGCAACCATTATCATTCAATAAACGTTTGAACTGTGGATGTTAAACATCCATTTTGCACAATTATTACTCTTTCAACTTACGATACATAACTTAGTTACTAAGAAATATTCAATTTAATTCCACAGCTTTACAAAATAATTTCTACTTGGCAAACGCTCGTATATATGTAAAGAGAAGATTAAAAAAAAAGACAAAAATATAGAACTTGGCAATTATAAGGATACAATTTTGTAAAATGCAAACATAATTACGCACTTTCCTACACATATACATAAGGGTCATTTTGCGTATACTAATCCAATTCATATGATACTTTTAAGCATTCTAAATGATCAATGTCGGCTCAACGCAGCGCCACGACGCATTGTCGTTTATCTAGGCCTCAGTTTCGGCGCCCTTTAGCCGGAGGCGTGCGAAATCTTCAAAGATAATGTCATCGTCTTGTGAATCATCTTCGTCTAATTGTATCAAATTGGTTGTGGGCACCTCGGCTTGTTGCGCTTCGTCCACGCCATTGCCACCATTACCACATTCCAACGATAATGCACCATCACGTATGCTCTGGCGTGGCGACTTATCCATTAATAGTGGATTATCTTCCTCCTCCGGTTTTGGATGCATCAATGTAAATGGCAATTCAGCTACCAAATCATTGCCCAGTAACGCCCCACTGATGAGCAGTTTAACTTTCACTTTGTAGTGTACAATGATACCAAGACTTTCGCGTTGTGCCGGATTCGTTATGAGCGTACTGGACGCCAAATTTGTATCCTCGTGCTTCAACTGGCCGTCGAGCGCGAGTCCCCACTTGTCCTTGTTGTCGGCAAGCAGTGGACACAGTTCAAACACTTTTGAGAGCGTAAAACCGGGCAGCACCTGACAACCATCCTCCGATTCGGTTTCCGCCACCACCGACTTATACTGCGCCGTCGAAAAAAGGCAAATGTCGGCGAATTGACGCACACAAACTTTAATCTTCTTTACGTTGCGATTTGAATTGTTGGCTATATGCACATTGACGGAAATTTTTTCACCATGATGATATAACTCCTTGTCCAAACTGGCTTCTAGGTGGATTTTATTCGGTTTCAACAAAAACTCTTTGCTCACTTCGATGGATGGCTGCTCGCCCACCTTGGACGGTGCGTACATAACCTTTCGTATGGTCAAACGGACAGAGTTGCGCTTATGCGGTTTATCATCGATGTGTTCGCCTGCGAAAAGTTAATTTCATTATTATTATTATTAAATTAAAAAAAAGCTCAACTTGTAGGCAGAGTGTGGTATTAAAAATGAAAATGCGCGGGTAATTGAATCAAGACACCAAACGACGGGTAATTCTTTCAGGAGCCTACTTGATCTTGAACATACCAAAATAAAGCTAATATTGTAGATTAATGATGAATTTACATACATAAGTATGTACATACAAATATAGAAGTCAAGTAACTGTTTAAAAGTATATAATGAAAATATAATTTTCCACAGGTCGGTCCCAACATGTATGTATATATTGGTGTTGTAATGATTATCTAGAAAATCTCTAACGGAACACAAAATGAGAGATTATTTTCTATGAGATCAAAAAAACCGTACGAAAAAATATTTTGTTGCTGACCGGTAAAATTATATTACAAACACATCAAGAAACTAACACAATTAAGTTAGTAAAAATTATGCTTTAACGTATTAATCCAACATCCGTTTCCCTAACATTAATAATTTAGCAGTAAAAACAAGCATGAGATTTCTTAGTATTTAGCAAATAAATAAAATAGGCGAAAAACGAGTGTGGAATTATAACCTAATTTAGCATTAAAAAAATAACAACCTCTTTAATGAACTTTAAAGGAAAAATAAAAAGTAAAACATTCTAAAATTTAGTCTCACGAACTTGGATGTGCTACACAAGCACACACACGCATATACAACAGTATATAGATTTCTCCATACATACATTTAAACGTACAATTTCTATTGAGCTGCAGCAGTCGAATGCTAAATATGTTTCTGAAATTTACAGCAGATATACTCATTAAAATTTCTGTTTAATTTCAGTGAATAGTAATTTATAGGCAAGTCAATTTGCGTCAATGTTAGACATGTGTAGACTCAAAGTAAGGGGGTAAAGAAATAAACAAAATTCACTTTTATTTACTATACATGCATACGGACATATATATATACAAACAATGATGCATACACAAATGAATTGACTTTATGGCACTACAAACACATATCGTACACATATACATATTTGTGTGTGAGAAACGTCTATTAAAGTTCAAAAAGTGCTGCATACAAAAGTGATTTCGTTGCTGTTAACAAGTTTATATTAAGATCCGTTACAAAAAGGCGGCAAAATAAAATTATTGTGTAGCAAATTTATTTATAAAAATTTTTAAAGCTAAAATTTTTGTGAACCATTTATTTTTCATGACCTTGACCTATTAAAAATTCTTAAACGAAAATTCCACACAAAAACTGTAATTGTTTTTTTAGCTTTTTGTGCTTCGCAAGGGTATGTTTCGCATTTTCCATCTCTTTTGTATGGATTTTATTAAACCACGACTGAAGTTTTTTATTTATGAAATTTACATATTTAATTTTTAGTGATTTATTTTGAGTTTGCTACTTTAGATATTTTGCAATAATTATATCAGTTAAATTTATACATACGTATAGAAGAATATATATGTATGTATGTATATGTACGTAGAAGTTAATTATTAGAGAATAATAAACTCAAATGCTTGCCAACAGAACAAAAACAGCAGATAGGTAGAAGTGCGATTAAGAAAAATAAACAAAAAAAGCAATGGCTAAAGCGAAAAAAAAAATAAAAATCAACACAATTGTTTTATATTATGTTCACAATGGCATACCACGCATGTAAACGTTGTATACACCACAGGCATAGATAACCAATACTACGCGCGTAAAGCTGAAGGCTTTGCTGTTTAAGAAAAATATATACATACATATACATATAAAAACACATATATGTACACTCGATCTACGATCGAAGCGATATCGTTTGCAATGAAATCCCAATAACCAAAACGGCCAATGGCAACAGCTAACAATGCAATAAAAAGTAAATGAGCAGAGAGGAATAACATAGCGGCAGAATTATACGCATTAGATTGATGAATCATGGGTCATTCGCAATAAATGAATCTTGCTTTTAATTTCAAATCTATGACCGGTTTCCCAAAGTAATTTTAGTGAGAAAATATTTTAAATATTTAAATTTTATAACTGACGTACCAGAAAAATTGGTTCATTAATAAAGTCAGTACTTCATCTTCATTATCACACAAAACATGTGTGCTATTTTTTTAACTTTACCAGATATGTCATTCAATTTTTACTTAACATTTTTAATTTAAACGAATCAATTAGTTTATGTTTCTTATAAACGTTCTAGCACCTATACGTCATGACTTTAATTGGTCTGCATCCACTTGCGCACCAATTAAAACTGCGCACCAATCAGGCTTGGCAAGCTAGTTGATGGCGTTGTCGAGATATAGGCCATATTTATGATGCAAAAAAAAAACCAAAGCAAATATGTGTAATTGAATTACTGTGTGCATTGTCATGAAATTATTATCGACAAGATTAATTAACCTAACTGTGACATGGGTTAGTGCAGAGTAGTCACGACTATCAAAAACGTACTTTAGCGGCGAGGAAGTGTGCAATGAATGAATTTGACTTTGAAAATGACCTGAGTATACAATTGTATTACCAAGTCCTAAATAATTTTACAAATACAATAGATCAACCAAAAATACTTAGTAAATTTAAAAAGGTTTATGTCTCTGCCATTACAATTAGAGTTTTATTCTATACTCACCAACAAAGGCTTTAAGCTCATAGTCCACGCCACAAGATTTGCCCGTATCCCCAGGAGCTGGTTGGAGCGACACTGATGCCGGACAATACGGAGGAACTTCAAAGTAAAAAGGATATGCATTTGGTCCCAATTTTTTTATAAGCCGCTCTTGTAATCTAGTTAATGGACGCTCATTTTGTTGCTGCGGATATATTTGTTCATGCGCTAAATACAAATCTTTGCGAAAGGTTAAGCCAAGTACGTCCAAATCTTCTCGACCATACCGAAACGCGGCAAGAACTTGTCCAAAAACTTTGCGGTCTTTAACATACTCCGGATCAATGAAAACTACACCATCGATTGGATCCACATGTGTAACGTGATCCACGAAATCGCGCTTTCCTAGGTACACTGTGACTTTACCATTGGATGAACTCTTTTTAAATACTCTTGTGGCTTGGCGCCGCGAGCTCGCATCAGCATCTCCACCACCACCTCCAGCCTCATCTGAAGAGGGTGTGGCAGTAGTTGCGGCTCCACTGGTGGAAAGGGTATTCATCGGTGTATATATTTTTATAGAAACAGCCTCTATTCACTGGACCGTTATAGGTGGTAACGCTTGCTTTATTAAATTACTTTTATTCTTGCATCTAACTGCAGGTGACACGATGATAGTCTGATAATATATTCCTGGAAATATCACATTTACCTACTAAGCAGTTTGAATTTGCTACTAAATATATCCAAAATTTTAAATCCTCATCTCCTAGCTCGGTATTGCTTCAGTATTTCTTGTATACTTTGTTTCAATGCACTTTTATAATATGTCAATTTTGTCTAAAAATTTTTCCTCCAATTAGCTCGTCCTCATTCTTTTTATATTTTTTAAACGATCAGAAATTAACCAACGACGACGACCAACCCAAAATATTCAGCAAAAAATTGACACGAAGGAAACGTCACTCGGAATGTGTATACCGTACAGTGATGCACATTTTGAGGGACAAACGGATAACATATCTTTTACATTTCTCTTCATTATTATTATTATTTTTTTTTTTTTTGTTGACATTAAAACTTTACAATACAAATTGTTTCAAACGTATCACCATAGTCTGTCTTATACTAGAAATGATAAATGTCGAAATTAAATAACAAATTTTCAAAAATACTGAGTAAAACAGAGGTGCACACCACTGACAAATAACATCACAAATTGGATTGTAGAGTGTCGATAAAAAAGAAGTCTCCAATTATGTAATGCGTTTGAAACTGGGAGTAATGGCAAACATGTTTAAGTTAAGAGACCATATTTGATTAAATTTTTTGAAAATAATATTTTACCTTTTAGAATAAATCTATTAAAACACTGCTTATACGTATTCATTTGTAGGCTGGGATTTAGAATAGCATCCCCGGATTTCGGGAATAAAATGGGTATCATTGGAAAGGTGACGTTCTCCAGATCACGAAAATATATATATATAGTCGCCCCTAATTTATAGTTTTAGAGATATTTGCATTTAAAGTTGAAAAATTGACAATGTTTACAGTGATAATTTGCACATTGTGAATAACTTTTTTTTGAAGCGCCGGCGCGGAAAAAAAAATAACCATGGCAGCACTTTTCTTATTGTGCAAATGCATTTTATTTAACTAAATCAAAATAATTGAAATAAAGCTTTATTTACAACAAATATTAAAAAAATGAATATACAGAAACGTTATAGCGAAGTGTTAGTATGTGCAAAGCGCATAATATAAGTGAAAAAGTTATTCCCAATATACAAATTATCAATGTAAAAGTTGTCAACTTTTCACCTTTAAATGCAAATATCTTTAAAACTATAATTCAGCGGCAACTATATGTATATATTTTTGTGACCTTGAGAATGTCGCCTTTCCATTGATACCCATTTCATCCCCGAAATCCGGTGATGCTATTCTAAATTTTACCCCAAATATCTTTAAAACTATAAGTCAGCGGCAACTATATGTATACATTTTCGTGATCTGGATAACGTCGCCTTTCCATTGATACCCATTTCATCCCCGAAATCCGGCGATGCTATTCTAAATTTTACCCCATTTGTATTAAAATGTTTTTAACCAACATGCAAAATGTTCAGTTATCAGACAAGAATTAGCCTAATGTTTAACCAATTATTGGATATGTACTCTTGAGAAAACGTCTTTCTTATATACCTTACTTTTTTAAATAAAATTTCAATGCATCCGGCAACTTCAACCGCATGTGCCTATGGCAATGCTGCATATAATTTTCTATAATAAACACGTGTGTCCTCAAAAGCGTGGTTCATTCATTTTCGATATTCGATCGGTTGGTTACATTAGTAGAGCAGAAATAAAATTTTAAAGATTAAACATGAAGCAAAGAAAATCAAATGTTGCAGTAAAATCACCTTTAAATGGTGTGAAAAATGATAGCATCGTGAAGAAGCAAAAAAATAGTGAAGTAAGCACTCCAGCAAAAGGAACACCGGCAAAGAACAATCAAAAGAAACTTGGCAAAACTCCTGCTAAGGAAGTACCACCAAAGAAGGTTGAGGTAGAAGAAGAAGAAGAATCCGAGGAGGAAGAGGATTCAGGTGCCGATGTCGCAGAAGATGTCGTTAACGAAGGTGAAGATTCTGAAGCTGAAGATGAGGAGGACAACGATGACGATGATGATGATGATGACGATGACGATGATGACGATGAAAGTGAAGAAGAAGATGAAAACATTGAAGGATTGGTTGAAAACGAAGCAGAGGAAAATGATGAGGCTGAGAATGATAGTGAGGAAGATGATGACGGAGAACCAACTGAAGTACCAATTGAAAAACGTGCTTCGGAATCCTCTGACAAGGTTAAGTCTAAGAAGCCGAAGTCGTCAGATGAGACTGGTGTGCAAAAAATTAAAACTGGTGCTCTTCCAAAATCCTTTCCAAAGGAGCAAGTGCTTATTGTAAAAAATTTGCCCAAACGTAAGTAAAATTGTATGGAAAGATCAACAAAAAATTTATTGTTTTAAATCCCCTGCAGATTACAAACAAATTGAGCTCGTCGAGATATTTGCAAAGTATGGTACCCTAGATACAATTTATAATATTCACGGACCAGCAGGCTGCGTTGCATATGTCGCATATACATCTCCTGAAGAAGCCGAAGCGGCCCAAGAAGCAACAGACAAAATTGCTAAGGTAAAAGGAGCCGTTTTAAAAGTAAGAATTCAAACACCAATTGCGAAAAAAATTAAAAAGGCCGAGGCATTGAAAGAAAAGAAGTTGAAATATGAGGAAAGTAGGGACCGCACAATTTATATCCGAAATTTAAAAGACGGTACCACAGAAGATCAAATTAAGAGTCATTTCGCTAATTGTGGAGGGCCATCGAAAGTGTTAACATATTTAAAAGAGCTCCATTTCCTCCCTTTTGTTATGTTTGTTTCGAAGATGAGTCGGCACTTCCATCTGCTTTCAAGCTACATAATTCAATACTAAATGATAGTAACATTTGGATTTATAAGGCCAACGAAGTAAAAGAGGAGAAGATGGCTAAGGATCCTCTACGCACAATTATACTTAAAAATAATTCAGATTTATGTAAGTAGCTATGGAGGGTTATAGCTACAATATATTGATTTATATTTATTTATTTTAGCAAACTTCGAGTTCTCTAAATTAGAGGCGATATTCTCCAAGTGCGGTGAAATCGACGCCGAAAACTCTTGCATACTATGCAAGAAAAACGTGTTGGCTTTTGTTACATTCAAGGAGGAAAAAGCTGCTAAGAAAGCTTTAAAACTGAATGGTACCAGTGCGCAAGGTATCGATTTAGAAATTGAAGAGTATAAAGTAATTCTACCCAAATATAAAACAACTGTATTTATACAGAATTTAAAACCAGGTAAGCTTATTAGAGACTTTACCTTTTACGATTTTTACTTTAAGTAATTTATTTATTTCAAATCGACATACAACTATTTCATTAGAGAAAATTATTGCAATTAATATATATTTCAGGTGTAACCGAAGAAGAAATTCGTGAGCTTTTTGCTTCCACAGGGCCAATTGAAAATGTGAATGTAATTAGTAACTTCGCCACTGTTAAATTCGCGGATACTGACGGTTTTTGCAAAGCTTTCCTCTTAAACGAGTCGTTTTTGCGCGGACAAATAATATTCTTAGAACCATATTCAGAAAGAAAAAAAGATGTGCTAAGGAAAATTCATCATAAGGCGCCATTGAACCGTAAAAGACCGGCGGGCTCGCAATTTAAGGGCTTTGCCAAAAGGAGTAAGTTTAACTAACTGAGCTGTTGCTACGTATATTTTTAATTTTCCCACGTGTGAAAAGAAATTTTTACTTATAGTTCTAAATATATTGTATTAAACAAAATTATTTGCTCGTTGTTGTTTTTTGTGACGGTTATCCAATGCTCCCTTAGGTAGTAAGGTTTAGGTTGGTTGTCGAAGAAGTAGGCCTAAAAAACGTGCTGTTTCGAGAATATCGGAACATAGAGAGTGTTGGATAAGTGGGGTTTGCTAGGCATGCAAAGTGGTGGTCATGAGTTGCTTGCTGAACACATATTTATGTGGAATGTATGTTTTGATTTTGTATAAGTAGAAGTTCAACATGTTGCAGTATCCAAAATAAAGTTGCGCAAGAGTAACTCCAGACTCTCGACTCGACATAGTTGTCTGCAATGGATGATGGATGCTTTGACTCCAAGTACACCATTCATTAAAAGGGAGTCGTTGAAGGTGTTAAAAGCTCCGCTGTGAATAGCGGTCAGAGCGTGTCTGAAGATAGAAGAATTTTCACAGGCAAATCCTTATTTTGACCAATTTCAAAATATCCGTGGGGCAATATATAATAAAAAAAAATCATTTTCATCGCTGTTGTTGTAAGTATTCATACATTCACATGGCAGTTGGGTTTACGTAACTGGAATTGACTCGCACTTATATTCAGACAATGATTGTCAGCGTTCCTTAATATTGTTTGAGGAATGTTTTCTGCCGTTAAAACAAAAAATACCGCACATACGTTATCTGCCAATGGGAGTATCAACTGATTAAAGTTCCTGCTTCATAAAAAAAATATACATATATGTATCTGACATTTGTTATTTAGATTATTTTAAAATTAACACTATATATTTTCTGGATGGAATTTTTGATTTTTTACTTTAGAGACCGAATACCTCATTTAGTGATAACTATTCGAACATTTTGATGAGCGGGAAATTTAAAGTTCTTGATATTTTATATTACCAAAAGAATTACAAGCAACATTAACAAATATACTTTAATATTTGCTAACATATTTATAACATGAACCGACATAGTTACATACATACGTACGTACTTATATACAAATCTGGGTTTATAGGGAAAAGTTCCCTACATATGTCGATTATGAAAGTTGTTTACGTATTTCATTCAAAATGTAAACTTGTTCCAGTAAAACAAATATGGCCAAAAGGCTAATTTCAATAACGCACTTGCTCCAAAAAATTTGCGAAGTATATCTGTAAGTATTTTCCTTTAGTACTTGAGCGTATAAACCATTACCTATGCGAAATTGGTCTTAACTACCTAAGATACTCATACGTACGACTGTAAATTAACTGCATACCTGAGTATTTGCATAGGTGCACAGAGTATTTACTATATACATTCATTCAAATATATACATATGTATGAATGTAAAGGCGATTTCTTGCGTGATTCACTGCGACGCCGGTTGTTCATATCACGCCGTATATTTGCGAATCGAACTCAAAAGTCGCGTGATTCATGAGATTCTCACTCGTGGGCTGTTATATTTGTGATTCCTGCGCCGAATCTATTTAGTTTTCGCTCTCCACACCACGTTTCCATTGAATGTGCTAATACACTAAAACGTGTGTAACATCCAAATGTATTTCAACAACCACATCGATCAGTCTACCAACAAAATACATTCACTTTTGCATTATTTTTATATTTTTGTTATTATTCCGCGTTGTTAGTAATGAGAAACAGATCCCCACGCCCAAATATTTGCGAAAGGTTTCTCTCACCTCCTATGCCTTGCACAAATAGACTTTCACATCACACACAGGCGAATATATGCACATGTGCATGTGTGTATGTATGTATAGTTGAGCATGTGCTCAACTGTTGTAAAATGCATCCACATCCATTTGTACAACTGTACGTAAGTATGTATGTAGATCTGAGGTCGTATTAAATATTCATATTGAAATGCATATATACTTACATACTATACTTATATGTATGTAATGTATATACTATAAGTTTGTATATAGCGACAGGTGATTTGTTATAGTACTTAAACCTCATATTGAACTTCCGAGTTCCATAGATACCCTTTGGTCTCAGCACTTTTCTGAGATATAATTTTTGTCTATTATGTTCTTGATCCGTCTTATATAATGTTATAAATAAAGCCAAAAAATAGTCGATATAGCAACCCTTTGTTATGAAGCGCGCAAAAATAATTGAACAAAAGTTAAATATTGAATAAAATTAACAATAATTGTTCTTTAGCAGTTAATTATTGTTTAGTGCAGTGATTATCAAAATAAATCCAAATCTCTTCTGTATGGTATGTTATATGACTCAAAAATGCCTCCCAAAAAAACCATTCAACCGCAGCTTTGTGCCGTTTGTAAAATGGTCGCTAATTCACCAAGTGTAATGTGCGCAAATTGCCGCTCATGGACCCATTCCAAATGTGCGAAACTTAATAGAGCGGAATTCACCGAGCTAGCAAATAAAATAAAGCATCAAGGTCATCAATGGAAATGTGAAACATGCCGTTTGGAGGTTAGTATCGTCACTCAAGATGATCTTGACTGTGAAAGTGACGACGATGGAAACATCACCATGCTTAAACTTAAACGTCTGCTTGATGACCAGTATTCAAAGATCACAACATCTTTTGAGAGTAAGTTCAATAGTTTTAAGACCGCCATTGAAAAGAATGTTAATGACATCAGAAGGGAGGTCTCAAGTTTATCCAAGCAGCACAAAGATTTGTCTAATACATGTTCTACTCTTGATAACAGACTAAACTCAGTAGAAAACAAGCTCGAAACTTTCACTAGCGCAGCAGCTCCAACCGAGGAAATTTTAGCAGAGTTTTCCGAACGCAAAAAACGGGAATCAAACGTCGTTATGTTGAATGTTCAAGAGTCAAGGAGAGCTGATGGCAAAGACCGTCTTGATGAAGATAGAGCTACCGTCCAGTCCATCTTACCAATCGATTTGCCTGTCAGTTTGGATGAACTGAAACTCCGACGATTGGGTCGCCCAACTGCTGGCCGTAACCGCCCGCTGCTAGTGGAAACAACTTCCCCATCCGTTGCTCGCGCTATATTAAAGTCTAAACCACCCGAACCTGTTGACGGAACACCCAAAGTCATATTTAAATCAGATCTCACTCCCGCTCAGTTGACGCACCTCAAGAACCTTCGCACACAGCTGAGTTCTCTGGTGAAAAATGGGGATTCCTCGAAGACAATAAAATACGTTAATGGCGTCCCGAAATTAGTCAATAAGAATTTTCGCTCGTTCAACGATAAGGGAAATTCAAACAAACTTACACATCCACTATCAGAATGTGAGGGGACTACGAACCAAGCTCGGCAGTTTTCTCACAGCAGCAGCGATTAGTAGTTTTGATGCATTCTGCATCACTGAATCATGGCTTCACCCAGCTATCCATGATGGGGAAGTTATAGATGATTCATTCAGTATTTACAGGAAGGATAGAAACAATATCACAAGTGACGGTGAACGAGGTGGAGGTGTTTTCATCGCAATAAAGAAGTTTGTGCCCGCGGAATGTATCCCAGTCATTGATGATAGTATTGAACACATATACGTAAAAATCAAGTGCAATAGATCAGACATCATTATTGGATGTGTCTACATTCCTCCGAGAGCATCGCTAGTCGTATACCAAGCGTTCCTTGATACACTCCAGTACCTGAAAGAAAAGCACAAAAATGCCAACTTCCTCATCACGGGGGATTTTAACCTTCCAAGTAGCTCGCCGTATACAGACTGTGTAAATTTGCTTTACGAAGGCTTTTCTCTTTTAGAATGCCGCCAATTTAACAACATTCAAGCCGATAGTCACAATTTACTCGATCTCTGTTTCAGTAATCAGCATATACATGTTTATCACACACAGGCAATTACTACAATGGATCGATACCACCCAGCACTTGGTATCACGATTGAACTCCAGCTCAGCCTCAAACCAGTAACTATACCTTTCTATGATTTCCAAAGTGCTGACTATGGGAGTCTTAACGCATTCTATCAAAACGTTGATTGGACGGGACTGTATTCATCCACTACCCTTGACAGCAAATTAGTAGTCTTCTATGACATCATTCAAAGAGGTATATCTACCTATGTGCCTGTCCGTTCACAGAATAACAACAACTTTCCGTACTGGTTTTCAAGTGAATTAAAACGCAAAATGATACTCAAGAAGGAAGCCCATACTACCTTCAAGAAGTGCAACTGCAAAGAGAACTATAGAAAATTTAGAGAACTCAGGAAAGAATGTAAATTTCTCAATAAACAATGCTACAGGAATTACATAGACAAGGTTGAACGACAAGTACAAGACGACGCTAATGTGTTCTGGAAGTTTGTTAGACATAAAAAAAGAGGTAATGGTGACATCCCGTCCACCATGTACTGGAATAATCTGACGGCAGATTCAGGTATCGACATCAGCAATATGTTCGCATCCTTTTTTAATAGTGTGTGCAACCAAGATTCTCACCAGTGCTCACCACCAACTGAAGTAGAACCAGCTCCCACTGTCATTATGGATGAATTCGGGGTTAACATCAATGATGTCCGTATAATGTTGTCAACACTGAACTTGAAGAAAGGTGCTGGTCCGGACGGCTTACCAAATAGTTTTCTTAAATACTGTGCATACAGCCTCAGCGAGCATATTACACACCTATTCAGTTACTCTCTACAAAGCGGAGTCTTTCCTACTATATGGAAATCATCCTACATCTGTCCGATTCACAAGGACGGCCCAAAGTCTGAGGTCGTTAACTATAGGCCAGTTTGTATCCAATCAGCTTTGGCCAAGCTTTTCGAGAAGATAGTTCTTCCACAACTCACGGCATTCTTTACAAACATTATCACCAACAAGCAGCATGGTTTCGTCGGCGGTAGGTCGACTTCCTCTAACCTGTTTATCTACGTTAATTATTTACTAGATGCCCTAAACAATGGCCACTCAGCTCACACCATTTACACCGATTTCAGCAAGGCGTTTGACAGGGTGGATCATACTATTCTGCGAAACAAACTTAGAAGATACGGTATATGCGGTAATGCACTGAATTGGATTCAATCATATCTTACAGGAAGGCATTTCCAAGTCAAAGTAGGTGGATACCTGTCTGCTAAGCATAATGTAACCTCAGGAGTACCTCAGGGGTCACATCTGGGGCCTATTCTCTTTAATATTTTTGTAAACGATATTGGCGATAACTTTCAATCGGAATTTTTGCTTTATGCAGACGATCTGAAGATCTTCAGAATGATAACCAGTGAGCAAGATCTTCGGGTTCTTCAGAATGACATAGACAAGCTTTCGTTGTGGTGCCGATTAAACAAATTGGACTTGAATGTAAAAAAATGCGTAACTGTATCCTACTCACGGTCACATATCAGAATACCAGCTAATTATTTTCTATACGATGAATTGTTAAGTGAAGTGGATCATGTAAAGGACCTGGGTATCATCATAGACAATAAACTGACGTTTAACAAGCATATTGAAAAGATCACTCTCCAGGCATTTAAGGTTCTGGGATTCATTACTAGAACTAGCAAAGATTTCACGAATCCCATCTCACTGCTACGCCTTTATTCATCTATGGTTCGGCCAATTTTAGAATATGGCACTGTAATTTGGTCGCCTTACACTGATGCTGCCTGTAGTCGTATTGAAAAAATACAATCAAAATTATGTAAATGTATTGGCTATCGCTATGGTATTCCTGGTGGGTACAACACAGTGTCTGATGTCTATGAATACTATAACATAAACAGCCTGCAAGAACGTCGTCAAGTAGCTGACATGTTATTCTTTTTCAAAGTCATGAACGGCCTTATCGATGCGCCAGACATCATCAGCATTTTCGAACTCGCATCAGTGGGTCCCTCACTGAGACATAACCGTCTCCTGATGACTACGAAAACAACCAAGAGCTACGTTTTCAACGGTCCTCACAACCGTCTGGCCAGGCTCGTCAACTCATTGCATAGTGATGTGGACTTCTATAGTGGATCACTCAGGGTCTTCATCCCGGATATCAAATCACGTCTACTGCAATATCCCTAGTCTCACCTTTTACACTCTCTCCTTCCTAATTTGCTAGTCTTACAACTTTTGTTCAATTTATAGCCTTATTTATACTAGTGTTAAATACTACTTAATCCCTTATATTTAATTACATAACAATTATTACATAATTTCAAATTATATAGTTGTATAAAGCCGTTTGGCGTATGTATACTTAAAATAAAATAAAAAATAAAATACTAACATTAAACTAATTTCAGCTTGCTCGCTTGATTTTTCAACTAATATTTTACTTTTTCTTCGCATTCATGATACATATTTGATCTTTCCTCAATCATGCAATATATTGCTTGCTGTCCAACGCCAATACGATTTCAGATAAGTGGTAAGGATTAGATAAGTTGTCATTGACGTGGTCGGACCAAAGGGAGAGAGATTTGATTTTTTTTTTTGTAGATGTTACATGGGCTCTTGTGCCACATTGATGCAGATCCGAAAAAGTTTTCTCTTTAATTGATATTGATCGCTAAGTCTGCAGAAGCATTATTTTAAATTATAACAATATAAGCAATATAAGAGAATAATAGTTCATAAAGGCAACACCTGCCTCTTCTGTCAAGCAACAGTCAGCGTGCAACACCTACTGGTATCCTGCCCAGAACTTGCTTCTCAAAGACTTCATCATTTTGACAACAAGAACCCTCTCCCATTGTTAATGGACGCCACAGAAGAAAATATTAGCAAAATTTCCAAATTTCTAAAAGACACAGACCTACTCCGTCGTATCTGACCCAACCAGCCAGCCGAAAGCCTCTGCTGCTAGCGCTGCGTTTGCTTTAGTTTATTTAATAATTAATTATTATGTAAGCTTTGAATAAATAAATAAATAAATTGTAACAATATAAGCAATATGAGAGAATAATAGTTAATAAAGGCAAGAAATATAATAAATTGTTGACTCCCACTAATCCGGGCCCAGAAGGACTAGTCTCCTATCTCTCCCCACTCTCTCCTTCACTGTACATACCTATAAAATGTTAATCAGACATCATAGTCCTATACTTTTCAAAAGTTATTTGAATACATTGTTCCACCAGAAACCATTTACATAAGGAAAATTGAGGAAAACACACTTAAAATAATTTCGAATTTTTAACATTTATTTTATTTCTAATATCGGCCACTTTAGTTAGTGGTTGCTGTTAGTTACATGCATATGTATGTATTTGCTGTCATGCTATCTTGTACCACTACGGGCATTTCTGGTTATTTGCCGGTAATTAATTAAACACAAGTATGTATGTATGTACCCAATATAATTCCGCTGGGTTCCGTGCTTCGATAAGCTTCATTCAATTCTTATGTCTTATTACTGCACTAAATCAGTTCATATTTTTTGTTGTTACGTTATTTAAATCCATCCATATTTCTATGCATTTCTATGCAACTAGTCTGTTTGTATGTATGTATGTAAGTAAAAATGTATATTAGCATGCACTTGTAAACATGTAGTTCAATATGTGATCATGTACTTTTTACCTTGCTATGGTATTTGGCGATCTCTCTGATTTTGCAGGTTTTTCTTTAAACAAATCAGTCGTAAGAATTTCTATGTCTGATACATATGGGTTGTTAGGTGGCAATATGCAATGAATAATTCTACTCACATTTTATACTTGTATATGTTTATTAATTGATAAATATCCCATTTTTAGGGCAATTATTTTGTTTTAAAAGATATTCATACCTTCTAGTATTTTTTTTGTTTCAATCTAATTGTGTATAATTGTATAATATGCTCTAAATATATATGTACGTAGGTAAATATAAAAGTTACGTTTAAATATTCACGTTCATAGAAAATTTTCTCGTAAGAACGGTAAATGAATAATTTTTGTTAAGTTCTTTGTTCAATGTTTGAGTAAAACCTAAATGACCAATTCAATAAATTCCGCAAATCAGCTTTCTAATGGTGTATAATAGTATAAGATATGTATATTTATACACATATTAAATGTAAACTGTATTTCCAAGTGTCACCGTAAATTACAATGAAAATTGATGCTCAAGGTCCCTAACGCGTTAAAAAAGTTTCGGTAGTTTAAGATGTGACTCATATGAGCAAATATCAATTTGCAAAAAAAAACAAATTCGGAGTTGCTTAAATAGAAGAACACAATGGAATTTCAGCTTTGAACAGCTGATTGTCATGATTTAAAATGAATCCACCACTTTTTGTAAGTATATCATAAAGGTAATTATTTTATTGACTTGTTAACTTTGATTAAAAAAAAATGTTTTAATGTTTTTTGTTTTTGCGTTTGGCAAAAATGGAGAACAACTCGATCCAATACTTTAAAGCACGCTTTCAACAAAACTACGCTTTGCATAAAGTTCAAAGCGTCATTTGTTCGAAGCGCTCATCTATCAAAATCAGACAAAAAATACACACGCTGGAAAAGTAAAACACTTTTTCTGCCACATTTTATATTACCATTCGGAAGTGCACTTGTGCAATATGGAAGCTAACTAATTCGAAAAAACGAGTTAAAGGCTAAGAATTTCGTGTAAGGGAAGCTACCGCGCGTATGTTATCGTAGTCAGTCTCCTTATTTAAAGTATTTCATTAAAACGTCATATCTACTCGCACAACACAATACATTTGGATTTAAGCTAAAAAAACAGCAATATCAAGCTATTTGTCCCCACCCTCTCAGCAACTTTTCGATCAATATCACTTGCATTCAATTCAATTAACAATAAGGCAAATTAGATGTAAAGGGCACTACTGTTAAAGCAAGCAAAATTATGGAAAATAATTTATTTCACAAAGAGCTATTAAGGCTTAGTATATAATATATGTTTTTTGGTTTTTTTTTGTATATTGTGCACTACTTGTTTTTTAAGCGGCACCATACCTACAATAAAGTGAAGTGCTTATATACGCGCACATGTACTACAATAAATGTGAGAGCAGGCAATGTGAATAAATTCGAGTTGTAAGTTGATTAAAAACGGTTTACGTTTAAGTCTTAGATACTAAAATACAAATGGAACACAATATGTAACTTAAAAAACTTTAAAAAGACGAAATGTGTGTGTGTAAACACTTAGATATTTGGTTTGATCCTTGCAATTGCAGGTGTGAGTTTAATTTATGAACGAGCTAGTGCGTATGTACAAAGTATGTGCAGTAGGAAGATTTGATGTTGCAAAAAATAATGTAAATACTAACTAAATTATAGAAATAATAATAAAAACTAAAATAAAACACAAAAATTAATTTTATTCTTTTTTTGTAGCTTTTTAATCGTTTTTTTTTTGTTTTGCGTACAAGTTTATCGTAAAAATTATCGTAGTTTTGAGAATAATATAATATATATATATATGTATGTTTCGACAGACTTATAAGTTGAGAATTTCTTTTTTAATTTAAACAAATTAAAAGAAATAATACAAAGGAGCACAAATCAAAAGTAGGAATTACGGAAGAAAATTACAAAAATAATAAAAAATACACTGGGTAGGAGCACAGCAAGTCCACAATTTGTTTCATAAATAATATTAACTTGTTTTGTTTTTTTTTTGTTTGTTTATAATTAAGTATACTGCTTCGTTTTCTTGTGTTATACATTTACTCACATATTGTAAACAGGAACAGAATAATGAAGTACAAAAATATATCAAAAATGCACAATTCGATCGTTAATGTGATTAAAGATTAAAAGATCTTTCGCATGCCATCTAATATTTAATAGATATTCATATACATATGTATGTGTATAAAAGATAATTTCACTTCGTATATTTTTACTTATGACGCGTTTCGCGCATACATTTTTTTAATATAATGTTTTATTTATTTTTTTGTTATGCTTATATTTTGCATTTAATATTTCTTAATTTTTTTTTTTGCGTAATATTAGTTGTCGTTGTTAGGCCAAAAACTACTGGCTCACAAAGTGGTAATAAGAAATTTTTTTTCTTTAGCTTTTTCATAAATTTTATGATTTTTTTATTTCGTTTTTCGTCTTTCCCATACATTCACCAGCACAAAATCAACTATTTAAATAAATGACAAAAGTAAAAAAATTACTATGATAAACAGGAAAACATAATAATTAACGATGAGCATTCCAACATCAATCCATGGATGATAATGAGTATAAAAAATAACTGAAACAATAAATATTTTTGTCTTTAAATATGGGTATGCAATAAAAGGAGTGAAAAATCAGTGTAAATGACAAATAAAATAGCAGAATTCGTAGAAGTCTTGTCCGATTATAAAACAGCAAAAAAAACTATTTGAAAACATTAGACACCGAACTATTCAAAACAAGAAAAAAGTAGAATATAAATTAAACAAATACACATTAAAAATGTGTTGCCTTTTTTGAAAAGGTAAACACTTTAGAGAACCATGCAACTTGACGAAGATTACTTTCAAGCGATTATATCAAAAACGTACATATTTGGGATGTGCACTTTTACGTTCATGCAGAGTCTATCGCAATCAAGCGAACACCAATGACCACTGCATATGTATTTTAGTTTAAATTGAAAATATTTTCGTTGAAAATATGCAATTATTTTATTTTTATAGTTTTTGTTCGTTTCGCCACCTAATTGTCAATTTCATTACACTTTCTTTCTAGTCACATCCGTACTCCACTATCGAGAATTGTTCGTTTTTTATGTGAATTTCTACTATCTCTCATTGAATCGCATCTTTCTTATCAAAGTTCGTCTAAAACATTATTTTCCTCCTCCAAAATACTCTTCTGATTTTATTTGTTTTGATTTTGAATAGCAATCTGCGCAGCAATAAAATTATAAAAATTATGCGCAGCTGCTTTTACCTACCACTCCTCACTCCATACTGCTTTCCACCAAGTACCTTGTGCATTATGTCTACTTGTCCAAAGGTAAGTTCCCCCACAAAAATAAATATTATTAAATGACGACGATCGCTTTCTTTGATCTAACATTTCTTCATTTTGCTTACTGCACTTTAAAAAATACAAAGTCTTCTTTCTGTTCCTTCGCTTTAAGCATCAATCAGAGATGCCTGTATATGCTGCTCCAATAGAGGATCTTCACCATTCTCCAGCTCAAGTTTATGAATACCATTCTCTATCAGCTGTAGAGCGTTACCGTCACCTTTACCGTTCAATTGGGGTGTCTGCTCCGGTTGAATAACAGTAGGTTCTTCTGCTCCTATAGCAGCGGTACCATTTGTTTTTGTCTGTTCTACAGTAGTCTTATTTTTTAAAAGATTTGATGATTTAGTTGGAGTTACTGCTTTCTTAGTTACATCTTTGGTTTTCGCTTTCAGAAGTGAGTTTGTCGTTTTCGTAGGCGAAAGTGAGGTTTTGCCAGCTGTGGATGGTCTAGTAGTAGGTCCCGGTGGAGTCTTTTTCTGCAACGTACTGCTGGAGGTTTTTGCAGCTGTTGCACTATTCGATACACTACCTACAGTGCGGCGTGTCGTAGTCGATGATAATGTGGATGAATGCGTAGTCTTCGGAGCAGGGCGAGCAGTAAAAGTCTTAGTAGTTGTGGTTGTTGTAGTGGTAGTGGTTGAAGTCGAACTCTTAGCACGACTTGAAGCAGTTGTAGTGGTCGAACTTTTAGTTACGCCATTAGCAGTTGGTGCTGTAGTCTTAAGAGGGCTTTTAGTGGTAGCTAGACCAGTACCTGTGGTAGTTGGAGCCTTACGTAGTTGCGATGTTAAAGTGGTGCGAGGTGATGACAACTTCGGTTTGGTTGTGCCCGAGAGGCCCAAAGTTGTTGGCTTAGTAGGTGCACTGCTGGTTGGTTTGGGCTTGGCTGTGGTTGTGCCATTGGAAGCAGCCGTCGATGCTCCTGTAGTAGTTGGTGCTGAACGACGTGCAGTAGACAAGGTAGTGGTACGAGAAGCAGTCAATTTAGCAGCAGTCGGTGCTGTCGTTGGGCGTGTTGTAGTTGTTGTCTTAGTGACTGTGCGAGACGCTGCAGTTGTAGACGTTAGAGGCTTGCGAGCAGCAGTAGTAGTAGCTGACAATTTAGTTGAAGTTGTAGTTGTAGCCGGTTTTTTCTCAGCGGTAGCAGTCGTCTTAGCCGGAGCAGTACGTGGTCTAGCGGCGGACACTGTTGAAAGAGTGGTTTTGCCAATCGGTTTTTTAGCTGGTTCTGCAGCCTTTTTAACATCAATAGCCTTGGTTTTCGTCGAAGTTGGAGTACGAGCCTGTTTAACCTCTGGTTTTTTGCGAGCATCCGCAGCAACTTTCACGGCGCCAGCGGTAGCTGCTAAAGCACCTACAGCAGCAGCAGCGATCACGGTTTCTTCAACGGCTGACGATGTGGTTTCATTAGCAGCTGACTCTATAGTGGTTTCCGAATGAGTAGGCACCAAAGGCTGATCTAATGTTTCCAAAATTGGTTCAGCCACAGCCGAAACATTTGCATCAAAATTACTGCTCTCACCTGATACATTTACAGGTACCGAGTTGAGTACCTCCACCTCCGACTCTGGCTGCGTAATAAGCTCTGGCTCAGAAACTGATTGTACTTCTGGCTCTGGCACAGCTTTGAGTTCTGGCTCAGGCACAGATGCATATTCGGGCTCAGCAACGGGGGACTTTACCAGTTCCACATGAGCCTCTTCATGTGCGGGCTCAGCAATGGGGGACTCTACCAGTTCCACATGAGCCTCTTCATGCACTGGTTCAACGGATAAATCTACTGGCTCTGGCTCAAATGGAGTAGCATTCGAGCTTTCCACAGATATGGAAGCTGGTATGTGCTCCTCAAATCCATTTAATTCAGACTCCAATTTTACAGGGGACTCTATTAGTGGTTGTTCATCTTCTGGCTTGGTCAACAATAAATTGTCTTCGTGATGTTCAAATGTGGACTCTGCTGTTTCCTCCTGTGAGTGTTGTTGCTCCTGTGGTTCGTTGTGGTAGCTTTGTTCGTTTTGCTGCGAAAAGCCAGCATCTGGCTGCAGTTCGGTTGAAAATGCATGATCCGCTTCCATTGGTGTTTGTTCAAGCGATGCGTCTTGTTCGGGTTCTGAAGCAGCAAATGGATTCAGACTTTCAACGATGTTAGCTGCTGTTTGTGCAACCTCCTCTACCTGTGAAAACAGAAAAAGACATAAATAAATATTATTACATATTAAAATTGCGAAATACGATAATGTAAAAATCAATTAATTAAGGAAATTCTCAAAACTCGTTTACTGTTTTTCGTCAAAATGAAAGGTAAATTGTTGAACACAAAACTTCGTCTCTGAAATCATTTCTAATGAAGTTGTACACATTTGTGCTGCATCATTAACGACGTTACAGGTTTGCACCATCATTCATATTGAAGACGTTCCATACATAAAGCACTTTGGTGTGTAGTCAAAGACATTGACATTTAAAGCCAAAAAAGCAAATAGTTTGAGGCACACAACAAAGAATTTTTCACAGCTGGGAGCAGTGTGCGTCAGTTAGGCACAGCTATCGATGATTAACAATAATTAAGAAAATTTGTTCATAATTGTACACATCAGCGATAGAAGATGCACAGAAACCAACCATGAATTGGATTACAACTGCAGACTCAACAAATTTCGCTGAGTAATGATATCTTTAATAACTGTGTGTGATAATGATGAATCTCAAGCTACAAGTTGAAAATGTAAAAGTGTATTATATACATATTTTTAGTTGAAGAATGTTATCCGACGAAGTTCACAACAAATATAAAATAGTGGAATAGATAGAAGCAAGTAACGGATGATAACCAGGCAGAATAAAGAACGTGGAAGTCACCACAGACAGCACAAAACCAAATTATTTTTCGTACCGAAGACGGAGTTACTTGCACACACACAAAATATATGTAGAATCAAAGTAGAAATAAAGAGAAATAGAACAAACACCAAAAGTGTAAGAACAAAGGTTAACAAATTGAAAAGGAAGAAGCTATAAAGATTTCAACATTTTGAAAGTAATTAAGTTACAAAATGAAAAAAAGAAGACTATTTGCCTGTCTTTAAATGCTTTTAGAAGACACTAAAGTAGGAAAACTGTTATAACAACACAAAAAACTGTTCTGCAAAAACAGTACAAAAAATACTTTTTTTTTAATTTATGTAGATATGTACATAAATATTATAAGATACGATCATTCAAATATACATAAGCGCATAACATCAGTTGTTGCATACATAAGTAAATGAATTTATATTTTATATTTAAAAGCCCGCTTAGATTTTGTTGTTATTGCAATTCTTCATGAATTTTCCATATGAAGACAGTTCAGTTTTTATTTCCTAGGGCGTCATTGCTGCCACCCCCACTCACTTATTGCTCGTATAACTTTATGGTTTAACGTATGTCAAGCTTATAGTGGCTTCAAATGAAGGAAAAACTACAGACGTTCATGAATATGTATGAACAAAGAATTTTAGGATGTGAGTTTTGCAAAGTAATTGCACGTGATTAGGGTTCGCAATTGATACAGGAGAAAGATTCATTTAAATATGCTATTGTATTTTCTGAATATATGTATGTACATATGTATATACGAATTCAAATTTGAAAACAAACAGTTCGTTTGGGACAGTGAGTATATAAAAAATGTATCTCTTCATGATATAGAAATTAATTTCAGACTTCTCTAGGCTTTTGTTAGCAATGGGAAGTATTAAGCGACTGCAGTAGTGTCAGAAAGATTGCCGTTATTATTTCAGGCAAAACTTCGCATTAGGATAACAGGGTGTAGGCTAGGGTGTAGACGCATTACGACGTAACGTCATCACATCAACAATCGTCACAACAAGTAATTAATTTAACAGTTTCTTGGTTAAACCGAAAGGTTGGATAATATAAATCTGAAAAACATATTATAAACTTTTAAAATAATAAACTTTCTTGTTTATGTTCTATGTTCTAATTGCACGTAATACCAAATATATATAAAACAAATAATTGGGAAACTATAAAATTGCTAGCATGCTTTTAGGCGAATAAATTATTTCCAAAAATATATTTTTTGGACATTGTTAAACGATTAAGAGTTTTTAAGACCAATAAGTAAAATAATTATAATAACATACAATTGACTGCCACTTGCGCCCTTTGTTGGGACTAATGGGATAATTGTCATTCATTCACTCCTGGCTGACATTAGCTCACATACGAGTATATTTATTCAATAGAAAAATAGTTCTGAATTGACTGTAACAATTAGGCTTTGTTGTATGTCTTATGTCATATTTTAATATTCTTAAAAAATACGACACTTGTGAGCACCCTTAACTGTTGTATGTCATATTTCCACTTATGTACCGGGTTGAAACGGCGGCGTTTTGGTTTACACTGCAATAAAATCATTTGCAACCACATAAACATCAAAATATTTTCATATTTCACTTATATTCAACTTAATTTACCTGAATATCGCGGTTTCCTTCCATACTAATAACGTAATTTATTAAATTTATTAATTTCAAACACTTAAACGCCAATAATAAGAAAGTAAACAAATACAGCTGATAGAATAGCGAACTCAAGAAACATACCACGCAGTGTTGTATTAGTCATATTTTAATTTTGCATGTGAAACAACAACAGTGTTGGTATGACAGTCATAAAAAAATATGACAATATGACGATATGACACACTATGACACCTTGTGAATACCCTAAATATATTTTAAACTTATGTTTGGCTTTGTTTTGGGTGTCCGGTTATGAGAAATTTTGCTGTAAATGATCAGAGTGACGAACTGAGGCGATTCAAGTTCTTGTATGAAAATATTTATTTGTGAAGGGTATTATAGCTTCGGTGGAACAAAAGTTAACGTTTTTTTGTTGTATATTATTATTGATAAACATCTCATGAGCGGAAAGAAATGGTGATATTTGCCACTCCAACGAACACCAAGTAACGCAAAAATATTTAACAATCTTACTGAACTTAAGCAAAGCAAGCACAGGAAAGCAGCAAATAATAAAACATAAGAGGATATACGGTATAAATATAATTTTTCGGCCACAATACCAACAAACCTTTGTATACAAATATATGTATATAGTATGTACAAATGTATGTAAATCTATTTTTTAATGACGAAAGCAGTTTGGGGGAGCAGCACTTTGGAGTCGAGGAGGTCGGTTTGGACGATTCTCGAGCAGTCACACAGTCGACAACGAAAAACTCAGCGTCAAATTAATTTCTTGCTAAACTTAGCAACTCCTCACACAGTTACATATATACATAAAATAGTTAGTATGAATGTATGTTTGTAAATGTGCAGCATGGTGCGTTCTAAAGGGGACAACAAAACAGCAAGACAAACAAAACCAGAGTGACAGCCGAGGAAATAATAAGAAGGAAAAAAACGTGCCAACCAAAACCAGAAAGTCCAAAACCCAACAAAAACAATGGAGAACAACAAGAGCATAGCAATGACAGCAATGTGGAGCTGGTTTTTGGTGTTCGGCGTTTGGAAAAGTTATTTAAAACAAATGAAGGCAACTGAAAATGTCATTGACCAAACCTAGAGGCAGCAGTAATAAAAGCAACAGTTGCTGGCATTCATCTAATGGCAAGCGCTAACGCCACTTGCAACAAAATGCCAGCTTTTGTAGGTATTCATTTGTGTAAATTTGTGTCTAAACTTCCACGTACATACATACATACAAGTAAATATATTTATGTGCAAGTATTATGTAGTGTTTGTCTAAAGCTGGGAAAAATTATGGCGCTCGGCTGCGGAGCAACCAAGTGTAATGAGGTCACATATTAAGCCGTGCTAAAATCAGCAACACATATTTATACATATGTACATGCATACTCACATACATATGCACATGGTACATGGCAACATTAATTGTGCTTGTCTGCTTTGCCAGCTTTACTGGTTATGAGTTAGTCATCCGTCCAGGCAAAGAGCTACTGCCAGTACATACATACAGGCATACATATAGTATATATATATGTATATGTATGTATATTCAAAGCAGCTAATTCGAACGAAAACATCCACATGAATTTGTTGTCTAAGCCGAGTCGCAACGCCATCAGCTGTAAGCGCCAACTAGCGATTGTCTAAGCCAGCAGACGCCACAGAGATCGATGCACTGCACTGAAATTGGGCTACAACCACTCAAGCAGCCAGCCAATGCGCGAGCACCTATTGCCTGCACAAATTCGCACGAACAATTTTCGTTCGCATGCCAGCAAAAACAAGAGAATTAAATAAATGGAGTGGCGAAAATCCAATAGCAACTAACTTTAGCGCCGACACGAGAAAGTAACAGCCTCAAAAGCCAAAATGTGAAAGAAAGAAAATACTTGATAATGATGTATAATTAATTAATCATGTGTAGATTACCTTTTTCTTCAACCAAACAACAAAATGCCCGCCCAATTTGGTGTTTCTTCGCTATATTGGTATTTATGAGCGTTGTATTATTAGATAATTTGCACCAGAAAAGGCGTTGGCTTCGACACTCACACAACATATTTTCATATTTACACTGTAATTGATTTGTTTCAGGCTTTAGGCGAGCATTACTATTCCCATTAATATTTTTTCTATGGATTAAATAACCGATAAGTGAGTTTTTGCAATGTCTTATGCGAAGTTATTGAAAAATTCAATGTTGTCCGAAGTCGTTCCACACTTTAAAAAGTAGGCCCTGTCTTATGCCATCGGGACTATTGGGAGTGGAACAATAAATTATTTCCTGACAATAGCGATAAAATCATCAAGTTGAAAGAATTGCACTGTATATATTACTTTGGAAAAATTTTCATACCATCTTTGACCTGGACTGAACATTTAAACTGGACGCTCACCGAATCAATATCGATACATTTCTTTTTAGATTGGTATAACCTTTCGTGTGAAGTTTCATCATCATATATACATTATTGTGTGTTTGTTTACGAGTTTGTCTGAATTTTTACTACGGGCAAAAAATTTTGCAAGATTTTGCTTGAAATTTTGTATGTTCAATGGAATCATAATCTTTGAAAATATTGCAGAGGTGTTTTGGGGAGTCCCATAGGTGCAGAATCCTGAAAAATTCAGGAGCCTGCTGGCGCTACTGAGGTGACGTTATCAATGACCATGTAGATGGAACCAAGGGCCTTACTTAAGCCTACTTCTGCAAATTGCTGGACAATCCAGAATCAGGTGTACTGGTTTTCCTGTTCCAAGTCGCAGAACCAGCAGAAGACTATGCCCATGTTGGACAAGAGCTTCCTGAGCCTGCAGTGCTCTCTAGAAGAGTGTGAGGCCCCACAGCGATGCATGGTTCCGATCCCGTCATCTTGGCCGCTGCCCCTTTAGGCCCTGGCACCCAGATTAGGTATACACAATTGCACACTGATAGGCGGTTTAACCTTCCTATGTACTCCTCTAGTAAAAACAATTTAACCTCATATGCTGAGATCCTTTTTTGAACGGCTTGACTGTCGCTAAGAATGGCATACGCTGGTTGCGATAGTTGCGGTGGAGTCTGAGTTCTGCTCACCGAGGTTTATAAGGGTGTAGGGAAAATTAAATTAGGCGTTATCATGCTTGTATTGACTCAGGGACCTATTTTGAAGGCGGTAATAAAGATTTTTATTAAAATGCATGAAAATGTATATTTTGCCAGTCTGGGTCAAATTTGAAATTCTTGTTAGTTTGTTCAGAGTTAGACGAAACAATTTAAAAAATTTCGAGGCATGCGAAATTTCGACTTAAAACTCGAAATTATGTTTTTTCCTTTGAATTTGAGTTCGCTTTAAGGGGGCCTGCTTTAGAGGCTTCAAAAAATCGATTTTTTGAGAATTTTTTTGGGAAGGAAAGAAATAAGTGATTAAAGCAAAATTTCTAGGGTTTATAGTTATATATTTAAACATCATTCACAAATTTTTTGGATACGAAATTTTTGATATTCTGCCTTTCGGAAGCAATTGCCGATGCATCTCGCATGTACATTTGTCGAACGGCGGGAAGGATGCAGGTCGTAATTTCTATCAGAAACAAAAAATTCAAAGAGACTCATATTTTTTAATAATTTATCTCTAGTTAAACTAAAAAAATTCCAAAAAAAGGGTGAAATTTAGAAATTTTTTAAAAATGGAAAAAAGTGTTTTGCTAAAAAAAATTACTTTATGTTGTTTAAAAATATGTTCAAACTTGACTTTTCTTAGTTTTTTTAGTTTAACATAGAACATAATTTAATGCCCACGATAATAAATTTTGCCCCAATTCCATAAGACGTTTAGTTTATTTCAAATTCCCATATAAAACTTTTGGGACATATTCCTAGATTATTTTTAAAGAGATTTAAGCAAAAAAAAAAATCGATTTTTGAAGCTTCTAAATCAGGCCCCCCTTAAAGGGATGTGAAATAAAAACTTTTACGTAGTTTATGAATCTGGAAACAGGATTTGACATTAGTAAAAAACATGGTACTTTTGGAGCTGCGCACTATTTTTCTCGTGCCTATAGCTTTTAATTTAAGTCGCACAAATGGTAGACGAAACAACCGGAGCCATAAATATGTATGTCAATGCATTTGCTATATTTAAAATTGAGAAAATAATATGACAACGTTGCACATTTTCAAGGGCCACATTTAAGCTAAGTTTCGCAAAAATCAGTACTAATCAACAAAGGCTATCGCGAAATCATCTTCATAGCAAATAAGAGTGTATTTAAAAATAAATATTTAAATCTCTAAATATGTTAATGCAGATGTGTTAGTAAGCGTTCCTGTTTACCTAACTACCAGTAATTTTTTTGTCAAACGATTTAAGTGTACCTATGTATGTATGAGTGTATATACATATGTTTTCCGTTTCCATGCGTTCGTTTTACCTTTTTCTATTGACTAATTTTAAAATCAAATAGAAAAGCGGAGAAGCCGACCGGCAAAATCGGCATATTGAATGTAAATAGATGAACAAAAGCACACGTATTGCGTGCAAAAATAAGTTGCCACACTCGTGTTAAAAATAATAGCGGTGAGGAGTATATGTGTTATTATTATTTGTACGTATGTAACTGATTTATGATTTATAGGTCAAATTCATAACAGATTTTACTTTTTAAACTATGTCAAAAGTTGCAACCAACTTATGCTTATATACTTGAGCTGTTTCCTGCCACATACGCCCGCTGCTATTTTCCATAACCCAACTGCATAACACACACACACATATTCAGAAGTACTTATAGGCAAATAAACAAAATGCTCAAATGATGACATCAACAATGCGCTGGCAAACGCTTATGTACACTCATTCATTCAAATGTATGTAGGTACATATGGTATATATACATATGTATATGTATGCATGTGCATGCGTATATAAAAAGAGCAAACAAATGAAGAAATGAGTGTGCTGAATTATGAAGTGAGCAAGCGTGATAGTGGGTGACGGACGCCGTTTGCCGGCTTCTAGCTCAGCTAAAATGCATAAGCCACAAGCAATCCATTGAAACCGACAAGTATTTACCATCAACTTCAGCAGAAATTGTACGGCAAAACAATACATTTGCGTTAACGGTGCTACAAACAAATACACACATACATATATATCTGCTGCTTGTGCGAACAATTACACACCGGCGTATATACCAATTCGCTCAATGCCATATTAACGCTTTTATGGCGTACCAAAAAAAAAAAAAAACAGAAATATCCACATAACAACATTGCGGTAATAGCGATTATTCACCATTAACTTTTGCAAATTTGGCAAGCACAGAAGACAACAACTAAATATTCATTTAAAAAATTCAAGTCGTTATTCTTAAGAACGACTTGAAACCCGATTGTCAATTTTCGATAGTTTTTGCACTTTTTTGGGCAGTTTAAGCGGCAAATAAAGAAATCAAAGACTGAATGGCTTGAGTAGAGTGTGTCTATGGGCGTTAACCGATTTTCGAAAATTGAAAAATAGTAAGTATGAAATAATACATATGTATGTATGTTTATGAGAAATCATAGCTTTGCAATTCATACATAATTACTCGTTGAAGTTGCGCACCAGCGAATACATATCAAACGTATATGGAACATACAAATATGCCATTTGGTCATAAAACTAAATTAAGTGGGCACACAATTACTCTTGCTACTGAGGCTTAAGAAAATTTATTGGCTTGAAATATTGACGCTTTCGACTTTATTGTTTAATTATGCGTAGAGAAGCAGCTGGCGGCACTGGCAGCGTTGCATATGGCTGCGTCAACGACAAACTTTATGACAACATTCTCATCGATACAGTGACTCATAAAACAGTTTCTAATTTCTTGATTGTTTCCTTAAATAAATTCATGTTTAAATAAATTTATTTTTGCTTGATATTTCTTTAACTTGTGTGTACCTTCGAAATAAATTTTGCTGCTTTCTTTATAGCTTGAATATTTTTAACCACAAAGTTCTCTTCTCTCTGTGATGATCGCGGTGAGCAAGGTCAGTGCGGCATGGTGAGTAATAAATTTATTTAAGTCCAGCTTATAAGAAACAGCTAAGACAAGGTGATTATGTAACATCGATGTTAACATTCTCTTCATTCATCTTTTGCCATCGCGAAGATCAAGGAAATTTAAAAGAAACAAAAAACGACAGTTTTATTGTGCTCTCAAGACATCTTACAAGCTAATTTATTCTAAAATTTTTCGAACAATTCTAAAAGAAACCAAAAATCTGTTTTTTTTTTTGTATTAGAAATTTTACACTAAAGAAATCGCTAACATTTAGCTTTAAGTTTTTAGTGTCTTTATAATTGTATGAAGATCGTTCAGTCTTTTAAATAAGAGATTCTCACATTGAAACACTATTGTCGGCGACTGTTTGCTTTTAATATTAGAATGGCGACGAGGAAATGGAGTGTAACAAATGAGAAGTTTTAACTGCGGCTCGTAACAACTAAGTATAAATTTTCGAAGTGAACCAAAGGTTGGGCATGAGTAACACTTACGTTATGACATTTATACTTTTCCCTCATATGGACTGAATACGAAAAGCAATGGAAATACCAACCATAGCTTTTATCGATGGGCCATTAAGCCTTAAAAAGGAAAACACCATAGGCCGAAAATGAGCCAGCGAGTCAAGAAATGGCAATAAATACTTGGCGGCTACATTCAACACTTTATTATATTAAGTGCATTTATGAATGTACAAACAACTGAAAATAATGGTTTGCATATGAACTTTACTTATACAAATTTACAACAACTTATGTATGTATGTGTGTACATAAGTACTTTGTATGAAATTTATTTGAAAATGTATGCGTGCACATTTCGTACTTTGCCAAATTAAGCAGCCAAATATCGTAATTTCTATTTTTAAATTTGCGCAACGTCGAAGTATTCGAGCGAAGAGACCGAAAAAATTAAGCAACAGACGAAGGCTTGTCATTGCCTCCACTGCCGGCTGCAAATATTGCTGCCACAACGCACGCAACAGCAACAGGGCATACATACATATGTACATATGTGGCATACATGTGGATGTGCCAGCGAGCAAGCGATCGTAAAAGAGATGTAAGACTGACAGACAAACGGCCGTAGTGCCATACTGTCAGTCGGCAAGCCGTAAGCCGTAAAAGCATTCACCGCTCGCACACTGCTGTGACTGTGAGTAATCGAAGCGTGTGGTGAAAGAGGCGCAAACAAACCAGCAAAATTCAATTGAAATTTTTACACGCCACCAACAATAGCAAGAAGAAACACCGAAACAACGACATAGACTTGTACTAACACATGAGCGACCGCCAAACGGCAGATGGGGTGCCTCAAGAACCAACCCAGAGTTTGGTCATACGAGTGCATACATTTGTTCTAATGTGTGTACTTGCAAGTATACGTCACCTTAAGTAATGATCATGCGCATTATGAGTTAAGTTTTAGAATTTAATTTGTGTATTACATTGTTCCTCATGAACCCCGCGGTTCGTTGCAATGTGTCACTGCCACCACCATCACTACCACCACCGCCAGCAAATGCTTTTGGTATGACAATTATAGCTAGAAGCAGCATTCAGCGCTCACCGCCACTTCAAGCATTTCCACAACCGCCGCGCATAAAGTGAGAGAAATTAGTCATCATTTTACCACACCTAATCACAAGTCAAGTATCCTTTTTTTATATTGCATAAGCATACAAAGGTGCAGGCCAAATGGGTTGTTGTTGTTTGTCAACCAATGCAGGAATGACTCCGAAAAAGGCGCCTCACAACAATTCGTGACCTTTTTGGACGATTGCATTATAAATGATATCACTACTAAGTTGTTAGTCATATGTCAAAGGCTGAAAGTGGCTTTTTGGACCATTCAAAACTGTGGCACACCCCTTTTGGGTCTAACAAGAAATCAATGTGTAGATACAAAACACTTACAGAAGAGCTTTATAGAAAATGAAATTGTAAATAATTTTTTATTATAGTACCCACTAATTACTTACATATGTACTCAGACACATAAATACAAACGTACTATGTGGTATAGCTACATAAGTATGTACTTATAAGTGTAAATACATACGTACAAGTAAGCATGTTCTTCATTTAATTGGCGTTACAGACGTCTTAGGCCTAAGGGCCACACTCATACAAGTGCATGTGTATTTTGACACTGTTCTCTAATTTGTTATGGTTGTGAATAACAAAGAAAATATTTTTGGGTATGACCGGAAGTTTCACCGAAATCCCAATAGAGTTGTAAAGAAGGAAAATAGCAAGTAAAATAGGCGTTGGCAAAGAATAAGAAAAACGTTTGAAATTGAAATATCATTAATCTTTTTGGAGGTGCCTACTGTGCCAAAAAAAAAGAGTCATAGAAGCATTACACATGTTTAAAATGACTAAAGTGTGTTTATGTGTATGGCGATTGCTTGTAAGTAGGCAGGTACCATAACCAGATGAGAATATGGAATTATGAAAAATCGTTTAAAACAGTGGGAAGTAAAGTATCTGTCTGTACATGATGTGATGAATATTCATAAACATATATGTATGTGTAAATATATGTATATGTGTGTATATGAACATATGTATGTAAATAAGTATGTTAAAGATATGCCGGCAATGATACGCACGCCAAAACTTACATAACGTGTATGTGTGCAGCCACTGAAGCCGGCTTCAAAGCTGCAAAGAAATTATGACTAGCTTATATTTAGACCAAGACTTGCTTGTGGGTCTTTGTGATCACTTTATAATACAAAATTGTTACGGTTGTTGTTTCAATGATTCAAAATTAAAGGTGTGTGGGTGTTGGAAAGCGACTTTAGCCGACAACTACTCGTCAGTGCGTTGACTTGGCGCTTAGCTGGGATTTTGCTTTCGACAAACGTGTATTGCAATCATATAACGGACTGAGCTGTCAGTCAAATTTGTTTATGACCAAACATAAGGGAAGGAAATGACTTTCACAGAAACTAAAAGCAAAGAAGCTGAATACCGAGATTTCATGTGAATGCATACAAATTATTGTAAAAAGGTCATAAAAATGTCTCAACACCACGATTTTCTTAAATAAAATCGTTGATTTTCGCCGAATAATAAATAACACTGGTGAAAGGTGATTGTTGAGCGGTGAACATGGTGTTGGTAAACACAATTTTGCTTTGCAGCAAAGCATGACCCATACTTGGGTTCAACACTCCCTGAGGAATATAAAATATAGAACGCAAAAGGCCAGTTGCTTCAATCAAACTATCAAGAAATATATTTCCGTAAACCTATTTCCATAGATTACACTGCTATTGCCAATAAGGATGCCCAATAGAATGTAGACCCAAATTTGATTCGAAAATAAAATTATAGGAGTAGGTTTTCAAATGGCGTTCTACCTCAGTACCTCATGTCAAGACTTAAGGTAAGTATACTTCTGACATGAATTTTTTTTCGTAAAAATTCCGCAGCTTTCGGAAACTAAAATACTTTTAACGATCTTGGTTTCATCAAATGTAATTAAAAACAAGTAAGGAAGGGCTAAGTTCGGTTGTAACCGAACATTTTATGCTCTTAAAATTTGCAGGTAAATTCCCTTAGGAAAATATGGGAGTTAGGGTAGTAGTGACCCGATTTTTCTATTTTGGCAGGACATACTATGCCACATACTAAAAAAATATTACTTGAGTTTATAAATCAATTTTATGGACTAAAATCAGCCAGATGTTCGGAAATTCCGATTATAAGGTCACCCGGAAGTTCGAAAATCTTTATATTAGGTTTCTGGAGGCTCATTTCTAATGCACAGAGATACTATTATCAGGAGAGAATTCTCTTGAATTTTAATTGTATATCCCGAACATTGATGGATATTCTCGGTCAAAAGTCAATTATAGATACTGGATTTCAAATTTCCGGTATTTAGAGGCTTGAGCAACGTTGGTTGGATTTGGACAGCTTTTGGTCATAAGGTGGCATACTTTAATAAAATTATTATTGCAAAGTTGTATCCCTTTCTTTTTTGCCGAGGATCATGTGTACCAATTTTTATCAAGATATTTTAATCTTTACTCAAGTTACGGACGGACAGACTGACAGAAAAACAGTCACCCGGATATCAACTCCGGCTGTCTTCCTGATCATTTATAAATATATATTGGAACTAAAATACACATATAAAGTAGTAAATTTTATAAATTAGTTGCCAAAAGAAAAATTACTTCCAACATTCATAAATCACGTAATTGTATCGTAACTGAAGATCATTTTAGCTATCAAAAAAAACTTATAAATAATAAAACTGCCGATCTTGTATTTGTTTGTAGGTACTAATATCTAACAGAGAGACCTGAGACTTCCACACAGCAGCAAGCATAGTACAAAACGAAATTAAATTAGTCTTGTCCACAGCAAACCGGCGCAATTTTTGCGAAATGACGTGGCCGCCGGTCGAAAATTGCGAATTGTGAATTGCGCACGTCGAAAGTCGAGATACAAGCGAATTTTCGCTAGCGAAAAAAATAAAACAATTTAGTAAACGAATGGAAGATGAAAAATAGAATAGAAGAAAATAAGACCACAAAATGGAAAAGATACTTTGCTTGAACTGTGGAAAAATACATAGTGAGTAAAGAAGAGATGTAAAGCTATCCAGGTGTGCTGGAGAAAAACACGAAAGTATGTACTTATGTATGTATACCGGTGTATATAGCTTAGTACGATCGAAGTTATGGTATGTGAGAGTTAACGGTGAAGTACTGCTCTTGCTGATTACATAGTTGCTGCCTTTTCGATATAGTAAAGCAATTCTGAAAATAGAAAGTTAATTACAAATACTCGAAAGAAAGAAAGAAAACTAAAATTCCAAAAGAAAAAGGTATCAACAACCAAAAACAAAGAATCAAGGTTGGTTAACTGCACTGAAAATTGTGATTCATTAAGAATACACGTATACTTTTGCACGTACATACATATGTGAAAAAATCATGTGTTTGCCTGAAAAGCCGCAAACGCAATAAGAACTGCACGAAAGAGACACAAACCATGTGCGAACGAAAAGTGTCGAAGTTGTTGCACTGAGGTACATATATGTATGTATGATGTACATGCGTTTGTTTTTGTATGTATGCATGTTCGCATGTCCACATGTCGCTTTTGGATTGAAAATATGGAAAAGTGTGACTATAAACTGGACCAATGTGTCGAAAATACCGATCGGTGTCGATGTACATACAGATATGTATGTATATGTAAGGAAATGTACCTTTAGATGCGATGGTGTCTAGTTATAAGCCACAAAAGCAGCAAGTGGATACTGAAAGTATTGCAAAACCGACTGATAGGGCACAACACATTTGCGTAGATATCAAATATTTATATACGTATAAATATAATAAAAGCAAAGCAGAAAAGAGAAAGGTAAAGCCCATGCAATAAAACAATATCTGGAGGTATAGAGGCAGCAGGTATGCATGTATCTCGCAAGGTATGTACACCATATATGTATGTACACATACATATACTAGGTACGTGCAAATGAAAAGATTTACAACAACATATAATATACACACACTCCAGTTCTAATAAAGTCAGCTGAGCTTTGCGCCAATGCACGACGTCAACGACGACCGCGTCGGCGACGACGAGACGTGCAATCGATAAAGCATTTTTAACTGTTTTTTGTGTTACCATTTTCCTTAATATTTTTTGCAGATTGTGAAAGTAGAATAGAAGTAGCAGCGAACTGTATGTATGTATGTATTGTTAGTGCAGCAACGACTTAGAGAAATGCTGAGGAGATAATTGTGTTGCAACCACTGTCCAGTATAAGTATGTAACGTAAAACGTAAAGAGTACAGAGTAATCATAATACGCTTAAAATTGTAGTGGCACGAAACAGCTTGGAAAGGTAATAAAGCACCTGACACAATGCTTGCCGTGCAGCTAGCAAATGCCAACCAGTGTTGCTGGTGAGTACTGGTGGCTGGTGTTGTGCCTTGCGCACACAACTATTGTGGCTTCAACTTACTACTCGTGGGTATTTTACGCTGGCTTCTGTCAGTAAATTCACCAAGTACATAAACTGCATAAAAATTATGCATACGAACATGCCATGTTGGTATTATATGGTAGAAAGTATATATATGTACATAAGTAAAGTTTGAATAACGCCAGCTGGGAATTAGACTAATCAGACAAATGATAAAGTATATTTAACGGAAGTTTGGTTTTTGGTACCGTTTTTGGTTCTTAGTCATGCAAACTGCCGCTTTAAGCAAATTCTGTCTGCTAATGGTCGAAATGATTAAAATTTTTTATTTAATGCATTATGTTACAATATAAACAGAAAAACCTCTTTCTTATATTAGAAGAAAATTATTCACACCATTTCCAGGTTGATCAAAAAAAACCATGGTACTACTGTTAATATTAATAGGAGTACGGGTTTTCCCTAGAGGGCTACAGGAATGTATATATGTATGTTTGTATAATGCAAAATTTCCTACATACATTTAATGATACTTGAAAGCTGCAGGCACAAGGCAATTGCGAATATAAACATGCAAAGCTGAGGAAAATGCAAATATGGCAGAAGCTACAATATGAAAAATATTCGCCGCTGTACTAACAGAATCTGTTATAGATACGTAGGTATGTATTTTGTGCAGCGCATTCGCCACAAATAATTACACTCAAGTATTTTAACATCTTTTTGTTAGGACGATTTCAAAGTCATTGCCTCAGAACGACGCTGTACTGGTTGGTTTAGTACTTTCTATACATACTTTAACATAATTAAAATAAATGCAATTTATATTTTTTCTGATTTACATATATTTCTTATTGCTAGTCATGAAAACCCTTAATAGCCATTACTGTAATACTAACAATTTATGCAATTAACAACAAAATTCAATATTTAATAAAAGCTTATTTGCCGCCTTCATTGGCAAAACGCTCCAGCGCACACTAATTAAAAATTGCGGTTTATTTTTTAAAACATTTACCTTTTCCAGACTCTAAGTAAGGTTTACTTAGTATTGTGTTTCTTATAAAATTATGTTACCATTTGCCACCATTACAGTTAAATAGAATATCTAGCGTAAATATATTTAACACCAAGTCAACACGAATGTTCTCCTCCAGAATAGCGAGAAACTGGGTATAAATGACTAAGAAACTAGAAAATGAAACTATGTGCAACAAGAAAATGTTTTTGCCGCCCTAATAACATAACGTGATGACGCTGGCTTCGCTGCAACATTTGCAGCACACAAAGTCGCTTGGCAACAACGAAATCTACTTTCGCAACGGAGTTGAAATCTTTGTTTTATGCAATTATGCAGTGCCGCAGGAATAAGAAATGTGCCCACTCAGCGAAATCCCTTGAGAAATCAATAAAACCTAGACAACTAGTTTAGCTTAAGTTGAACGCGAAGTGTTGGTATGTACTATGTACTAACAGCAGGTTGCAAGTTTTAGCTGGGTGATTGGTGCACACCTTTTACTACACTAACACTTTAAATTTGTGGATTTAGATAGTATGTGAAGGTTTATGAGAATAACCCTTTATCAGACAATGCAAAAAAGTAAACAAAATTTTTTTAAAGCCATCTTAAAACTCGTTAAAAATATAAACAGCTGACAAGTTGTCAAAATGCATATTTATATTTGATTGAAATATGTAGACAAAGTTTCGAAAAAAACCGAGTCTCAGCAAAGCAACTGAACCGATCTAACTTTTAACCACGTTACGGAAACACATCGACAATAAATAAAAAAATATCAGTTGCATGAATATATGAATGAAACGACGACAATAGAGATAGAGAGATGAGCTGATATGACGAATTTCTTGCCTCAATATAGAGCAAGTTAGCTAGTTCAGGTGCATATACACAGTTCATTGAATGAACTTCCTTAACTTCTTTCAGTAAATGAGCAAACCAATTGTCTCATATTGATGTGATGAGATGAGTTTAGTTTGAGGAACCTCTATCTCTATTGGTGACAAACTAATGATCTTATTTATTTTCGGAAATTTTTAAGATCTTGTGTTGATTTATTTTTTATTTCTACATACATACATATATGAGTATGCACATAGATATTCATATGTATGAATGTAATAACTCAAAGCAAACTTTTCTTCCACATTTAGCAACCCTATTTTTACTCGTAGCACTATTCGACCCCTCCGTCTTACGCCACTTTCATTTTGCCTTATTACATACATAATTCTTTTTTTAATTATCTGCAATTTTCACTGCAGGAGGGAAAATGTACACATAATACATGGTCTCAGTGGAATGGCAGGCTGACTGTGCAACTATTGCCATCGGCCAGCACAGCATCTTCCATTGCCTTCCGCGATGCAACTTGACGGCATCTAATTTTGAAGATTATTTCTATGTACTTTCGTCGGTTTGCTTTTCTTTTGCGCCTTTTAAGATAGAAGGTGAACATGGTGTGCGCCACAGTATCTTCAAACTGTGGGTAGAAACATCGGATGAGTAGTCAGTCGCAAGATAAATGGCTTATATGCGCTGTGGAGCAGCGAGTGGTAAGTGCCAACACTGCGCTATATTTGATGTGCAGCATAGCAGTCATACATAGGAACACTCTGTAACCAGATATGTACATATCACCGAAATAGACATGGTGCTTTATATGGTTTATGTTATAAAACATATTTTTTGTCTGCACTTGCATGTGTATTGTTGCAATGATGCGAAATTTTTTTTTTTTGGCATTTCGCACAAGTTTAAGGTATAGATTTAACAATTTATGCGAAAAAATTGAAATTTGTTTAATGAAAATGTGAAATAAAATGAATTACAATGGAAGGTGAGAAGACAATTTTATTGAATTTATTGAAATAATATGTGTTGTATGAAGTAATGTTTTCTTCACACGAGCAATCGTTGACGAAATATACTATGTACATATACAATGGCAATTGGAAAAGTTTCATCGCCAATTAACTGCACTTCTCACGCCAGAACACCTAAATAAAGTAAGCTGATCTTATAAATTATTTTCAATTTTGCTATCTTCTGCTTTTGAAGAAATTTTCTATTACTGCATTATTGAAAATAAATGACCTGAAATCTCGACGGCAGGTAGCAGACCTCATCTTCTTATTCAAAATCCTCAATGGATTAATTGACGAACCAGAAATCCTTGCAGACTTTGAAATCGTACCAAATGAGCTTAACCTAAGACAGATGAGGATCCTGAAAACTTGCCGATCGAACAAAAACTATGTAATCAATGACCCAAAGGAAAGAATCTGTAGATTGGTAAACTCTCTGCACGGTGACATCAACTTCTTCAGCGGATCTCAGAAAGATCGTTAAAAAAGCTTTATTAAAATACTAGCTTACGAACTAGGTTACGTGTTTAATTCCTAATTTTATATATTTAAGCCTGTTGTTTTATTTAGAATTATAATTGTTATTAGATGTATAGTGCCGATTGGCGTTAAATAAATGAAATGAAATGAAATTTTCGAAAATTTTCTATTGACCAATTCTTACTGGAAGAGCACGAGTACACACCTATTAAAAATATGTTCGCCACTCATCGTTTCACTGATCATAGGTGTGTACACATATTTACATAAATATTATGCATATAACGCAGTCACAAGCATTATAATATACTGTGCAGCTATTGAACTTGGCACTTGTAAAGTTTAAAAATACACGAAATCGTATTTCAGCGTTGCAAAGGCGAAAGTAAATGTTTCTGGCTGCAACGACATCAAATGGATCCAAACTATAAAACAAATGACAACCATCAGAAGTAGCTAGAGGCTGACAAGCGAGGCCAACAGCCCACAGCCGATTGTCGTACACGAAATGTCAAGACGTTAGGCTAGCCAAACAACACGACTAAAACAACAAAAAAAAGGAGGGAGGAACAACCCACCGGCAGCGCAATCGCTAGAGTGCAACGCCTTCATAAGAGCAACAATTTTGTATAATATATGTATGTATATGTACTTATATGCAAGTATTTAAAATAACATTACTCGTTTAAATAAGGCACGAAAGGAAGCAAAGGTCCAGAATTCTTGTTTACGAATATGCGAATATTAATCCGGACGAATTTAAAATAGAAATTAATAGACAATAAAAAAGCTTTTGTCTGTGCTATCATTATCTTCTATCTGCTAGTAAATATAGCGAAGTATTTAGTACGTGCATATGCGTATATTTGAAAGCCTTTATAATTTTATACATAAGGTATACATATGTATGTAGATATGTACGAGTATATACATGTATTGTCTCCTGCTGTTTATTTGGACGCTCGGTTGTTAGCAATATACCGGCAGCAGCCCACTGAATGATTAGGTGTCGTCCACCCGCTGAGCTATTTTTACAATACGCTGCGCGCAAGTTTTCGCTTTATATATCGTTTGTTGAGAGTCGAAGGTGCCACTAAAACAGATTGTGCATATCTATGCACATACAAACTATAGCATTTATTTTGTTGGAGTGCGACGTCTAGTAGACGCTACAATTCAATTGAGTTCGACGATTGGCGATTTCTTCAATTACGATAGAGATGCGAATCTGCTTTCTCAATACTTTAATGAAAAACTAATGAGAAATGCATTAAGGCGTAGCACGAAAACTCAGATAAACCTTTTTGAAATTAATTAAATTAGAGCTTTTTGTACATGTACTCTATTTACTTCCGCAACTGAGTGTGGGCACGCGAACGTTTTCAACTATCAGCGATTGACTAAAGTCCGGACAAGTTTAATCTGAATTCAAAATTTATAGCACACTTAGGTTTAAAGTGCATTTCCTTTCATTACAATTTAACCAATTTTGGTTTCCACTTAAGCTTTATTAATGGCAGTAGGGTAATTTTCGACTATAGATTTCTAAAGAAGCGTATGCATTGAGACAATATTCATCGAGAAGTGGTGATACAAGTATAACTTTTAAACCGTGTGATGATGAATTTTTTTTTCAAAACTCTTGCCGTTTTTCCTTATGCAAACGAATTGCACATCAAAACTGAAGAATCAGTGGGTGACACATTTTTCGATAATTGTAAGTACCTTCCCGCTCAGTTGAATTGAAAAATGCATTTTTTACAGGTGAAGCTAATATTATATGTAACATACATTTATTTCATTCAATTTATTAAATTTGACCGATATAACAATTGAGCCAAGTACTTCTCAAATCTTTTTTTCATAGCTTAGAAGGCAAACCCACATCACACCAGCACAGGCACAGAAAAGTGGCTCCAAAGACGCAAATACTAAGCCACATACATATGTATGTGTTCATATTTATAAGTACAGTGTTGAACAGCGCCAACATGGTGTGCACTCATTAGGAGTAAAATCCAGTTAACCCACACACTGATAATTATTTTTGCAGACATTTAAGGTTTTGCGTTTTTTCTGATTTTTTTCAATTTTTTTTTTTGTTCATTTTTGTTTTTTGAAGCAAGCGAAGCGTACATCTTTAGCAACAGTGGCACCAGCAGCAACGTCAAATGAAACCCGTTTTTGATACGAACAACAATGCAGAGAGTTATAATTTATTTTTGTCGTTTTTAGGGGGTTTTGGGCCGAGGCTGACTACACCATCATGGACTGAAAGTGGGTAGGCAGACCGGCCGGCAAGTACATTTGTATGTGAGCGCGCACACATTCACGTGCACAGACGTACAAACACTTGTATGAAGCTCTTCACGTATTTACACATTTTCATTATGCTTGTATTTGTAGTAGCTTGTAGACACTTGGCTTTGTAAGTGAAGTTGTCTTGGAGGATTAATGTGGTTACCACACACAGGCACACGAATATTGCAGTGGAAATTGGTTCATATTTTTTGCTCTGTTGGTGGTGCCGTTTCAGCTGTTTCTCTGTTGTCATTGTTTTTGGGAGTTGAAGTTGCCGTCGCCATTACGGCAACTGTCACTGCTACAATCGCTGTAGCTATTGTGGTTCGAGTTATTGCAGCTTGTTGGCATTTATCCCACGTACTCGTTGTTTGTGGCACATTTTTGCAAAACGAATATTCCAGCATACAGCAGTATATGCTTGGCTATGTCAAAGCATGCAAATAATTCACTTAATTTCACGAACGAATCAGGCGACTTTTAAAATCTGCACAAAACTACAATTGAATAGGTAAAATGTACCCGTGGCTGCGAATATTAATTTTTTAAGCCGATTTGAATGTAGATAAACGAATATATTGGTAAAATTGGCTTATTTGAAGTCAAATACTTAATTTATTATGTGGGTATGTATACATATACATATGTATATACAATGTAATCATATAAGTATGTAATAAAAATTTTTAAAGCTCACTTTCTTACTAATTGGAGTGCTGATCAGTGATTCATATGGGTAAAAAATAAATCAATTAATTAAATATTTTAAGATGGTTGCGAATATATTTAAGGTGATTCATGTATAAGGTTTTAGGGAAATAAATAAAACGGTACAATAATATTATTAAGTTATATATATTCATTTATTTATTTTTTCTCCCATCGCTTCCCTTAACTCATTAATTTAAGCTTATATTTGCATCAGTTAATTAGAAGCTATAACAAACACCTCTTTGAATGACCATTTAAGCTCAGTTATGTTGAGATTGATATTCTCGCCTCCATTACTCATCTACCAGTTTTAACTCCATGTGAACAATTTTACTTTCGGTCAAGTCTAATCCAAACATACAATCTTTGCAGGGTTTATAATGTTCCCCAAAAGTGTATGTATGATCTGTGTTATTGATTTGAAAGCGTTAATAAACTTATTTACATACACAGATATTGACTGTCAAAAATTTTAATTACATACAATTTAATTATCCCCCAGAAATTGTTAAATTACAGTAATTTGTACGTTGCTTTAACACCGTAGCAGCAGCGCTAATTGCAACAAAGCTCAAAACAAGCGTTTAAAATGTATCAAAAGAAAAGGTGTCTGAGCGCAACGTTACTATCTATTACGCTCCAAATACGGGGTATTAACTAATTGTATTTTTTTTTTTTTACAAAAATTCCAAATATATGTATCTCATATGTACAAATATATTATGAACACACAGCATTAAAAAGAACAACGCGACGGTACCTTTGGAATGTGGTACTCTACTCGTATGTGCAAGAAGGTGTGACAAATATTAAATAATTATATACAAGTTTTCAAAATGCTGAAATAAGCAATATTTTAATAGATATGTATATATACATGCATATAAAAAAATTGTTCTTAGATAGCTAACTATAAAAACCATGAAGTCAACATTTTCGAAAATGCATAGAATTTTTATGACACCATCTATTGAAATAACGAACCGCTATCAAAATAGATAGCGGCTTAAATAAGTGTTGTAGTACGTGAACTCTATTTTTATTTTCAGTATGCACATTATTCTTTTCTGTTAGGTCTTCCATTTTTTGCATAATCTTGTCGTTCATATTTTGTTGATAATTTATACAGCGATACACATGCATACATGTCGCCGCGTACGAGCGGATGATTCATTGTAAAACGAATGGGCGATTTTGTGCTTCTGGTTTGATCAGCAGTAAAACAGTCGCACTGAAACTTGATTCCCATTCAACGCGGCGTTCATTCATTTAATCATTCGCTACCTATTGTCTAGCCAGTATTAGTTTTGCGCTGCCAGAAGGCCAATCGCCCAGTTGCTCAGTCCAATCCAATTCAATTAACATCAATCTAATTTTCTAAATATGAGTGTCGCAGAAGGCTTTCTAGATCAGATCAGATAAAATAGTAACGTCAAACAGATGAGTAGCGTGGGTAGAAAAATTCGTATGGCGGTTGGTTACGATGCTCCATAATATAACCGGCTGCCGGTTTGGAATAATACTGGGAATTTTTTATGTAAATCGACAAGCTTTATAAACATTATGGCGCATGCCTTAATTAGACGAAAGTAATTTTTAATTACAAACTATGCAATAAAAAGGTTTCAAAAAGTAATTTAGTTCTTTATGAGCAGGGTGGGGCATTTTTTCAAGAAAAATTTGAAAAAAGTATTAATATATTATGATTTATTATATTAACTTACTATGTATCTATTATACTTTTCCAACAGTATATCTTTTTTGAAACACTAGCACAATATACAACAGTGCTTTCAACAATGAGGCAAATTCAATAAAAACTGTTGTGGATTACTTTGACATATATTTGAAAAGTATTTGTACAACTTAATCGGATTCGAAAATAGTTAATTATTTTCCACTTCATTTATATAATTTTCAATTAATAAATCTAAAAATTAGTCAAACCATTTGAAGTGTTCGCCCAGTTGAAAGAAATGTTTGTCAGAGATAAGGGCTTGTATTGTAAGTGCCTCAATTATGATAATCACACCGCAGCGAACGTTGAACACGACAATGTCACTCTACCTTAGGCGTATGTTTATATTTACCATTTTTGTTTTCTTTTAGGCATTCATTCATTGAATTTTTGTTTACAAACAAAGTTGTTCATTTATACATACAAGCGCACATACACATCTCCAATAAGTTACCTTTGATAATGGGCTTTTACGTTTGGTGTAATGGGCCGGTTCGTCCATATAGGCTAAAGGGCCCAAGAATTTTAGGACAACATTTTGGCTAATTTTATTTATTTGTTTATATATTTTTTAATAAAATGACCTGAATAATAGATTTCTTGAACTTTGTTGCTAAGGCAAAATAAGCTTAGAAGGGGTGGAGAATTAGACTTTCGCATAGGGTAGTAAATCGTCTGTCTTTTGATTAAGTCACAAATAATCAACTTTGGCGAAACACTCTCCCTCTTATATGTCGAATTCTTTCTATTAATTTTTTTAATATAAAATTATACTCATTTAAAGATAAACAAATGTACTAAGTCTTACATGCCCTTTAAAGCGCAAAGCGAAAGTGTTAAACTGAGGGAGTGAAAAGCAATGACTAAAGGAAGTTTGATAACGATATGACCTAATTCACTAAACCACTTCATATGACTTTCATATAACAACAAAAACTACAACGTTCATTTACATATGTATGTAAAAACCGTTTTCTTAGGAATACACCACATACATACATATGTATGTATGTTCATTCAATACATGTATTTTAGAAGATTGTTTATATACATATCCGTGCTTGTGTGTGTCAAATAATTAAATAAAATAATAAATTTGCATATATAGTGTAACTGCAACACCCAATGGCATACAAACAATTTTTAAGAATTAGTGGGACTTCGAGATAATAGCCGGGTGTGCACTTGCATATGACCAGCTTTTATTTACCAGGAAAGAAATTCATAACAAAGTCATTTGTGTACATGCGCTTTATTCACATCTGTGCATATATCCTGAAGTAATATTAAATAACCATAAGGTGAGTTTAGAAAAATCGTATCAACAGTTCCGCCTCGCGAGTTACTAGGAGAAATTAAGCTACCAATTTGAACCCTAAAACTAGTTTGCAATTTCGTAATATGCATATGTAGATAACACATAGCAACAATCAATAAAGATGTAAACCTAAATGTGGGTATGTTTTGGTGATTCAATATGCATACTTATGTATGTACATTAATATAATATACATATATATACGTATGCATGTATATATATTATAATATTATTATGAACATATACATACATGCATAACGAATACAAACATACTTGAAAACCAAACAGAGCATTCGAAGTAAGACTTTCATATAAGCGAAAGGCTACAAACGCTTTAATCGCCCATACCTTACTCGGCACTAATACTCACTCAATATTTAAATAAATAAATAACTATACTCCTATATACATTTTTTGCAAGAACAATGGCAGCATGTACCTTGAAGGCGAAACATCCAGTATCAACTCTAACGAGAATGAAAACGAGTTTGAAGGACGATTTCACCTCACTTCGGCAAAAACTCCGATTGTTGTGAGCAAACTGCAGTGTAAGGCAGTATACCAACAAATTTAATGATTTATCCCATGCAAACAGGCGGAAAAGTTGTGGAATAAGTAAGCCTAACATTTTTACTAATATACATATTTATATGGTAAGAAAATTTAATAAAAAAAAAACAATGTATGATTAAATTAAAACAAGAGAGTGCTACGTACCTGTGAGAGGATTCCATCATGTGAAGATATTATTAAATCATCCATTTTTTGCTCAAGCTCTTCTGCTGTTTCACATAAGGTTGCTTGTTCTTTGGTTTCTTCGATTAGGTGTTTCTCTTCAGTCGATACAGGAGAAGGTGATATCATATCAGCATCGATTGATTTCTGTGTAGGCGTAAACTCTGGTGCGAATATATTCAAAGACGTAGGCGAAGCATCGAAAGCAGTACCTGGCTCACCTTCAAAAGTGTCAGGTGCAGAGTTTCGGACACTTTCAAATGAAGGATCGCCGATGGCAGATGTTTGTTCCTCCACATTAGGGATTTGAATTTCGTCAGTATACAAATTCGGTTCATCAACGGAAGTTAAGTCAGTACCCGATGCAAGTTGATTACGCGCCTCAGAGGAAGTACTTTCTAGATAAAACGATTCTTGCATATTTGCAACGTTGTCCATATCGATCGGAATTTGTGGAATATCCTTCACTGAGGAATGTAATTCGTTTTGTAAGTTCATTTGCATCTCTTCCGTAGACGGCGAATGCGAAATATTTTCTTTTTCGTCTACATCAAGCAACTCTTTCCCCTCAACGGCAAATCCTTGTTGTGATGATTCCTCAACAAATGAGTTGTTTAAATCTATTGGTAATGGTTGTACCGTATTAAAAATATCTTCGATAATTTCAACATTTTCTTTAGGGTTCTCTAGAGTTTCGTCGATTTTTTCAACGTCAACCGGTTGGGAGTCTGTATCTAAATCGACAGAAGTCTCTGGACCATGATCGATTAAGTTTAATGGCGATTGACTGAGCATATCTGAACAATAATCATTTGCATTTCTTTCCAATTCAAGCATATTCACGCCATAACTATTGTGACTTTCCAAATGTTCTTGAATTAATTGAGTATCTTGCTGTGAGTGCTCTACCGTACCCACACCAATCAAATCGTCTTCTTGTTCCAATTCATGCGGGCGTTTTGCAGCTTCGTGTTCAAAATCATTTTCTTCTGGCAAAGCAATGGCGTCCAAGTTGGATTCATTACTTCCCTTGCGTGGGCTCTGAGCAACAAAATCATCATCGCCCAGTAGGTGCCGTGGAAGTGAGTTTGGTTGTGTCCGTATTGGTATTTGCTCAACACTATTTGAAACATCTTCTTCAACAACAAATTCTTTATTATCGATAGTTGGAGAAGTAGGGTTTGATCCAAAACTTGGAACAAATTCTATTGCATTCGGATTTAATTGAGAGTGCATTTCTGATTCATAATCAGTATTTCCAGCTGTTTCGTCGAATGGAATATCACCATGAACATTTGTGAGTGATGGAACGTTATTTTCTTTGTCCTCATTTGAAAAATCATCACTCTTTATAATATTGTCTTCTATTGGTATTTGTTGTAACTCTTGTTGTGGAGCATTCTCACTAAGGCTATTTGTTCGATTAGTATTATTGGTTGCTAACGAACTAGGGTCGTCCTCCTCGGTCTCATCCGCCATGCTTCCTATATTAGTACCTTCTTCCAAAAGATCTTCAACTTGTTTTGGTAATAATTGCTCTTGTGGTATATGTTCAATTTGCATTTGCACTTGCAACACACCGGTATCTGCATAGCCATCTTCACCGGCTGTAGAGGTAGTATTTGAAGTTGTTGAAAAATCACCATCATTTTTTATTACTTCTACGTCGACTTCTTCATTCTCTTCAATGCCGGTTGCGGCATTGTCAGCGTCTGCGTCAACTGCGGCTGAAATGCCAACGACACCGTTACCAACTTCGTGATGGTCTAGCAAAAGTATATCGGCACCGACATCACCATGCTCGTATCCATATCCATGCCCGTTGCCAACTTCCTCTACGCCTTCCACGTCTTGACAAGCCACACTAGCTTTCAACTGCTGCTGTTGCTTTTCGCTCTGCTGCCCTTCTTTGATATATTTCCATTCCTCTTCATCGTGCTCTTCATGCACCTCAAATTTTCCCCCAATCTCATCTACAGCAACATTATCACACACACCATCACCACTATCCATCTGCAAATTCTCCATTAAATGTTGAGAATTTTGCAAAAAATTGTCCAAATGCGCATTATCCTCGTGCTCCATTTTAACGTAACGTTTTTATCCGTACTTTCTTATTCCCTTTTACTTTGTTCACGCCTACTGGACCTTATTCTCTTTCCTTCTCAGCTCGGACTATAATCTTTGTCTGAATTTAAATAATTAAACGTCACACGAACTTTTAACACATACAGTTCAAAAATTGCTCAATGTTCCCCGTTTAAATTTAATATTTTCAACTTTTTCCCCAACAAACTTTCTGTATGAGTCTTCACAAATTTGCTGCACTTTTCGCACTGTGGAGATTTCAAAACCGACCGAAGAACACACCCGGCAAAATTATCCAACTGCCGCACGAACCAAATGGGCGGCACGAAATACATTCGTTTATGGTGTTGCCACCATCTTATACACTAATTTTGCCAACGGTCTTCCCCATGTTAGCAAGAAACTATTAAGTTAAGGCGCTAAGTTAACACAGAAGAATGCAACCGGGTGATAACAGAGAACATATAACATTGAGAGGGTGTATGTACTATGTGATCATATTTATATAAATTTTGCACTTCTTAATTTTGTAACACCAAACACCAAAATTTTTAAACCTTATTAAAAAAGTTAGAAAATCATACTTTTGATCATCTTTCAAATCTAGTCATTGTGTACACAAAAATTATTTTTTTCAATCTTTCATCTATAAAGTCCTGTGACAATGTATTTTTATATTCTGTTCAACTTGTTTATTTTTTCTCGTTTCGTAAGCTCGGTTCACATATATGTAATAAAGGAACTTTTGTTTTTATTATAAATAATGCTGGTGGAATTGACTAAACAATAGTATAAAAGTGTGGCATCATTTTGGACTAAAAACATGTGGAGCTGATCAAGTTTTGTGTTTCAGGTGGAAGTTTTTGCGGTGCACTTATATTTTATTGAAAGGATAAAAATAAAATGACGAAGAATAAGAATTCTGACTTAAAGAGTAATAATGTAAAGGGAAATGTGTTGGAGAAAAGTAAAATAATTAAAAAGGATAAGAAAAAAAGCATCGAAGGTAAGAAGAAGTTACAGCAAGCCGTAACGAAAAAAGCTGAGAAGGCCACGGCTGCTGCCACAAACGGAAATACTCAAGCAGGTGCTCTTGTTAAACACAAGAAGCCAAAGAAGAATAAGGCCAAAGAAAATAAGGAGACAATTGACGCATCTGTAAATAAGAATAGTGGTAACAAATCCTTGGGAGTAATCGAAAAGAAAAATGCTAAAAAATTGGCTAAGAAATTAAAACAGCAAGCAAAGAAGGAGGAAGCTGTCAAAAAGACACCCAAAGGAAAAGACAATACAAAGAATTTAAAGTCAAAGTCTGATACAAAAGGTAATAATGCTAATATTCACATTGATCGATCTATCTATAACAACTCGTAAATATCAACTTTTTAGAACCAAAAGAACATGATCCAAACGAAACTGCATGCACCATATTTGTCGGCAATTTGCCCGTGAATACAAAGCGTGTTCAATTAGTTCGTCTGTTTAAGGATTATGGCCCGGTTAATGGTGTTCGGTTTAGAACCGCCAACGGGAAAGTTCTATTTAAACATAAACACCGAAAAGAGGCTGGCAGTCTAAGCGCTTGGATAGTACTCAAGGATGCAGAGACAGTAACACGTGCATTGGCCTTAAATGGCACCATTTTCAAAAACAATCACTTACGTGTGACACGTGGTAATGAAAAGAGTAGTTCTATGGATACGAAACGTACAATTTTTGTCGGTAACCTTAAATACAGTAAGTTCAAAAATAGTGCATCAAGCATATCTGTTATTTTAAATATGGAAAACATTTTAGGTGCCAATGAAGAGAAGCTGCGTGAAATATTTTCATCTTGTGGTGACATTGAATACGTGAGGTGCTTAAATGATGATAAAGGGTGTAAAGGTGTGGCATATGTTTGTTTTAAAGCTCCAGAAGCTGTAGGCTTGGCCTTGGAACTTAATGAAACTATGCTAGATGAACGTCCAATTCACGTTGAACGATATTCTATTAAAAAATTAGGTGCAAAGAAAACAAGAGATAAAGCAGAGGGAGAGATTAAAAAGAAGTCCGGCGGTGGAAAGGTTCAAAAGGACAAAAAGAAAGTTAAAGGAGATAACTCCCAAACAAAACAAGTTGCTAACACAAGCAAAAAATCCAAGTTTCGTGGTGTCAAGGTCGAAGGTGGGAATGTAAAGAAGCAAAAGAAAAAAGTGACAAGCCAAATGCAAAAATTAGCCAAGAAGATTGCACCGAAGGAAAAATCTTAATCGTATGATCACGTCGTAGTTTAAAAAAATACAAACAAAATTTGTATTTTAGAGTTATTAAAGAGTACAATTTATAAATACTATTTTTTTATTTTTATTTCCAATTGCTTTCTTAATTTTGCTTGTGATTCTATGGGAAACTTATTAATATGTTTTTTTGCGCAAGTCAAACAATAAGTACATATATAGTAAAAACTACATTCTGCTCCTTTGCAAACGACGTTTTCGCATACTGTACACCGGGAACCTATTATTACAAAGTATTCTGCTTTGGGCTTCCAACGAATTGGAGGTGGTTGAAAAGGATCACGTAGTACAAAAGAATCTTCTAAAAGCTTAAGTCCATATACAAATGGTGGAGTCTTGCCATAATAATTCACCATTTCCAACATATCGCACATGGTACATTGAAATTTAATTTTCGGAACACGTTCGTCGCTTTGTGATTCACACTTTTCTGAACTCTTTGAGACATTGGCATCAGCTTCTAAGCGTGAAATCTCTGCCTCATCGTCTTTCACATTTAACTGTAAATCTTCGTATCTATTTAGGTTGTAAGGGGATCGGTTCGAGATTTTAGAATCTTCCATTGCTGTTTCTGAGTTTCTGCAAGAGAATACATAACAAGAAATTTTCAAAATCTCAATACATACATATATTTATTACATTTATAATGTATACCATTAATTTGAGATTTTAAACATCATAGCATTATAGATAACTCGAAGTTACATAACAATCGCCAACGACTACTAACCACTAGTTAACAATAAGTAAAAATAAAAGTGTAGAGTTCAGGAAATTTCAAATTTAGCAGCCCTCGACTCTAGCTTTCTTTGGCAATTCATTCGGCCACCAATACGGTTTTTCTACGTAGCATATATTGCCATCTACAAACAATTTGGTTGAACCTAAGGCTTGTTCTACACGCAAAAGTCCTAAAGCCCTATCTAAATTTGCTCCGCGAATTACACCAATATTGGTGCCTGCTTCTGTTGAGATATTTATCGATTTAGGTGAAGCCGGAACAGACAACCGCAAAGGCATTATACGCTTTCGCACTACTCCTGTATGGTGGACTCGTGCCGTTAACTCCTGTCCAAGATAGCATCCCTTATGAAAGCTTACACCATGCATATAATCACAATTAGCTTCCAATGGAAAACTCTTCCCTGGCGGAAGGTCTTGAACGCCTTCTCCAACGCCATAACGATAACGATGCATGCGATAGTTGCAGTCGTTGGTAGGTTTTGCTACCGTAATGTCCCCGGATTTAGAAAACATGTTTGCTAAATCTTTCCATGTTTTATCAGTTTTGGTGATGACACGTGTACCTAGGTCACGTATACGAGGATCTGGAGTAGAAATGACTTCTTGTCCTACTTGAACACTTGTGTCCATTCGAACGACGCTTCCAACTGGATTAAAAACGATCCATGGTCTGTATTCTCCATCAACGGCATCAATTTGAATATTCCGTCTTACGCGATAAAGACGCAAATGCCGACGTAATTCGTTTGATATAAATTTATCACATTCAATTAGGTAAGTATTCGGCTCTGGCGTACGATAAATTATAGAGTCATACAGCACTCTGCCGGCCTTATTAAGGAACATTGTGTACATTGCAGAAGTTTTAGGAAGAGGTGTACTGCCCGATTGCAGATGAGTCATATCGTTTGTTATGAGTCCTTGCAAGAAGGGCACAACCTCTTCTCCCTTTACTCGCACTAAAACTCTATCCGTTAATTGCTCAACTACCAAACGTTTATCAGCAAACTTTTCATTGCGTTGCACCCACATGAAGTTGTTCGTCGTCTCAATAAAACGTGCAAAACTTGACTTGATTTTCGTTAGACCTTTTAGGATGTTCATTTTAAAGTGTCTGCGAATGGCGGAACATCCCATTATTTTAATATACAAACAACAACTATAGAATCACTTACGTTCAAATATTTCTTTACTATTTCAATATAATTTTCCTCTTTTGAATACAAAGCTATAGCACATAAAAGTTTATATAAAAATTTCGAAAATTTATCTATACAATTTGTAATAAAAAGCTAACAAATTAATTCAAGGCAAAATAGATGGGAAAATGCCAGAACAGCTGATGTGAATTACAACACTTTCGACAGATTTTTTACTATCGATATTCTAATGTTGAATATCGAGTAAAGTGGATTTCAAAAATAGTACAGTATAAAGTATTTTCAAAAATTTATTGCAAAATTTATCTTGCCTTTAAATATAAGCGAGCAAGTAGCTTGACAATAATGATCTAATTATTAATATCGTTTATAAAACTCTGCAGGAAAATATTAAATAATTTAAAATTTATAATTCTTACATTTTTAATCAAAGACATAGATTTTTGTTTTTAAAATATTTTTTTTAAACACGTTATATAATGCCCAACCGGAATGTGAATTAAAATTGCATTTAATTTACAACAATAATTATTAAAGCATAAACATTTTTATTTTGTAACATTTCTTTATATAAGTAGTATTTATTTGTTAGCCAAAATCTCAAATTTAATGCCATGATCATGTTTTTCCAATTCAGATATTAAACTTGTTTTAGCAAATGCAGCTCCTGGTGATAAAACACCACCAGTTCCCGGCAATTTATCATTTTCCTTTAATATTATTACAGCCGTACTGAGTAGAGCTACACAAGTCGCACCATAACCAGGATTCGATCCCGATACTTTAACTGTTAATGTTTTGGTTGGTAAATCCGCGTATTGATCAGTTGGTTCTGACAATTTCTCCGAACTTGGCCATCCCTTTGCTCTCATAATAAATGAAAAATGTGTCTGTTCCATTCTGGCTTCTGTAGGACCTTCGTGAGACACAAATCCTAATGAAAAAACTTTAGGATATTTTAGCAATAAGCGACGACCAAAAGTAAACTTCGTTAAAAATCCAAATGAAACTGCTAATAAAGCGACTAACACAGCCGCTAGCCACGATGGAAAAGTAACATAAGGGTACATTTGAACAGGGCGCTTATGTTCATTTTCATACAGGAAACGCTGTGAACGCATTACTACTGAACGATCTGGTCCGGGGAATGGGAGACAAACTCCATTTACAATTTCTGATCGAAAAATAAGTGGTCGAGGTTTTAAAACAGGAGTAAATTTCGGCAATTTCTCTTCGTATAACTTCTTGCGTAGTTCTTTTAGTTCGCTTGAATGGGCCAAACCATGAACCGCGCTCTCCCAGGTACCATAATGAATTCCAGCACCTCCTCTTGAACCATCGCCTGTTACGGAAGTCTGTAGATAGCTCTCAACTGAATTTACCACACCATCAAAGTTTTTTTCTATAAAAACAACTCCAAGATCTGACGGTATTGAATCAAATCCACAAGAAGAAATTATAAAAACTTTTCGCTCTTGAGCTTGTTTATTATATTTCAGTTGCATTGTTTCCATATATTGAGGTTCACCAGAAACATCAACTTGATGGGTGCCAGCTTCAAGACATGCTCGGACTACTGGCTCTCCAAAAAAGCGGTATGGCCCGCAACAATTTACTAAAACACGACATCGCTTTGCCATAGCTAGTAGCGAAGCTTCATTTTTTATATCAGCGATTATGATTGGAATATCCTTTAGATTTTTCTGTGCTTTTGCACCCATTTCTTGAAGTACATTTTCCAGTTTTTCTTGACTACGCCCAGCAATTCCCCAGCGATAGTTTTGAAGTACACTTACAGCTTCAAAAACGGTGTATTTACCAGTAAAACCTGAAGCACCAAATATTATAATATCCAATTTTTCCGACATTTTTGCTTTCGTGACTAATCACTTTTTTTTAGCAATGAAAAGATAAATTTTATAGTTTTTGTTGTAAATATTAAGGCGCTTATCTCCTCTGGTCAAAAGTCGCCTTTTTAGTATATCTGTAATCACGTCATAAATTGAATTGTAAGAATACGATATTTTCATTTACATTATATAAAATATAGAAAATAACTGGATCTTACTGAATTATTAAATGGTAAGTATCCTCTCCCAATGATAACGATAAAACCTAAACTTACTTTACTCCTCCTGTGAACAGTCTTTGGATTCACCACCTGCTAAAGACGAAATTCGAAAAGGCCGAAAGTTACTGATTGGAATAATTTTGTCAGCAGTTAGCTTTACTTATATATTGCCAGATTTAGAAAATTATTTATTAAACGGTATTAAATATAAAGTATATGAAAATATTAAATTGTGTAAAAGAAATTTTTTATAAATTGTACTATTTTTATACAGCTTTGATAAAGTTGAAACCTTTATTTAAATTATGAGTGGCACTTGTTAATTTTTTGTTACGTTAATGTAACAATGGCAACATTTCTTCGCGAAAGTGTTGTAAAATGAAATCAAGGAAAAACATTATAAAATGCGTCATTATTTCACAATAATTTTGAAAGGACAAATAAACACAGTTATTTTAAACACAAATTTTACGAAAGATTACTGATGGATAGTGAGTCTAAATTATGTTCAGGGTTTGTGGAAAACCTGACAAATGAAAATTTGAATCCAGAAATAGCAAGCGTTGAAAACGTTGGCGCGCAATGCCACAAAGGGCTTCGCGTAAAAGGGATTGCGGCAATTAATGAGAATTCTGACTATTCAGACGAGATAAAAGAAGTCAGTAAAACTGATGGTTCACGAAAACGAGATTCTGCTTGTGCAGATCATACTACATCCAAACGTTGTAAGTTGGCTGAAGAAGAAACGTCAAAGGCTAATGGAGAACCTCAGACAAAAGGATCTGAATTTCAAAAGGAAAGAGAAGCAGAGAACACTGCCGACAGCAATACGGCAGAAGTCGGAAATATGGAAGAGAACAACTGGGTAGTAAAAGTAAAGGTGGAGTGTTCGACTGATAATATCGATGAACTCAATATCAATAACGTTCCCACTAGCTCTGAAAGTTCTAATCAAGTCGATATAAAACCAGCAGTTAAGGTAGAAAAGGCCGAAGCTAGCTCCTCTTTAAGGCAGTCTTGCCGCTTTGGCATCCGTTGCTACAGGTATCAAGAATATTATAAAAATGTTGACTTTTATGAGTAATAGTTACATGGAGTTTTGATTATTTAATCAGGCGAAATCCAATGCATCGTTCAGAAGAAGCTCATCCAGGCGATCACGACTACCGGAGACCTATTTATCCACCTCCTCCTAAAGGCACACCTGAGTGTCCTTTTGGTGATCAATGTTACCGTCGAAATCCCATACATTTTGAGCAGTACAACCATCCTCCAGAAAGTAAATAATTACAAATTGTAAATCTGCTTAAAAATTAATTTTGAAAAATTCAATTCGATTTTAGATTAAAAACTTTATTTTCGTATTTTTACTCGAATTTGATTTACTCTTTAAGCTGATTTCGAACAAAATTACAAGAACTACCGCCTGCGTCAAAGACGACGTCAACAGAGAGATGATAATATAAATACTAACAATTCTGAACTGGATGATGACTCTGAGGATCCGTTCAATGACGACGATGCATTCGATTCAGACTATGTGCCGAATAGTGGTGACGAAGACGATGAAGATTACGATGCGTGTGATAAAGCTGAAGAATAATGATTCCCTACTTGTTAGTTGTTTTTTTTTTTTCTATATGTTTAATTGATGCTACAAAATGACTCATAAAAGTATTAAAGGAGTATAAAACAAAATGATTTGTAAATACATAAATTGATGATTAATTTATAATTTTTGCTATTAAATTTCAAAAAATCTCCAAAGTCAGCCATTGCGACATATTGAATTGAATTTATTTTTAACTATTTCAGTTTCTTTTAGTGTTTGATGATATACCACATAACGAAAACAAATATAAAAAAATTAAATTATAACACCCTGGAATGATTAAATGTTCTTTTATGGAAAACTTTTAACAAGATATTGTCACGAATTTCACCATGGAATATTGTTTAGATCGGACTAAGATAGCATCCAGTGTTTGAACGAAAAATGTTTTCATTTGAGCAGATATCTTAAAAAAAAATTGGCATAGGTTATTGTTCAAGACAACTCCCCAAAAATTTTTCAGATTGGACCACTATAACATACCTAGCAGCCGTAACAATAAACAGATCAAAATGAAGATTTTGTAAGGGATATTTTTTATATGTATGAATGGTATTATAGCTATTAATGTTTTATCATATTTTTAATTTAGAAACATTAATGTTAGTGAATAATCATTTATTGTTGTTATAAATTTTCTTTTAATAAAATCCTTCATCCAAATCATCATTCATTTTATTTTCAAACACAGCACCCCATTTCGCTGCTTCTCCACCACGCACTTTCACGTTATAGCAAACATTTTCAGCTTTTAAAACACTTTGACGCATTGTATAAATTTTACGAGATAATTCTCGACAACGTTGTACATTAAGGCTTATATACCTGAAAGACATAAAATATAATTGGATCATATTGGGAATGTATTTATATTATAATACCCTGAGTATAGCTGTTGTAGAACTTTGCACGTTTCCAAGCACACTTCCGTTTCTCCACTGCCCAAAGAATTAATGCACCGTCTCATTAATTCGCCAGTTAGATCAGCTATTCCCAAAATATATTCTGTAGGGTCAACGAAAAATTCAAACTTTTGTGGTACTGAAAAAGTATAAATTCTTGTTAATTATTTAAATCACGCAAAAAGTATAAACATATTGTATTTTTTATTAACACAGTACCAGTTTTAACATCAGTTTCTGTATCCAGCTGATTCGGGTTTTCTATTGTTTTCTGAGAATCGTCTGTGATTGTATTAAGTTTATCATCTCGTTCATATTGCATTTTTTGTTGCAAAAACATCCAATCCGACATTGTACCTGGCTTTTCATCAGCACCACTTTTATAATACTCCATAAAACTATATGCTTCAATGAATTCCTGTAATCCTGGTGAGTACGCGCATCTGTATTGATAGGGATCCTGTCCAATCAGCTCCAAAGCTATAGACTTAAAATTTACCTCAATCACTTTTGTTAAGCGGTTTTCAGCTTCTTCTAGCACTTTAGAACGATTGTTTTTTCTACCATCTATAGTATGTAAAAGAAAAATTATACGTTTTGATTCAATGGTGATATCGCGGCTAAGTTTCACAATTCGTTCATATCGATCATGTTTGTCGTCCAGCTCAAGTGCGTATTCCTGGAATACTTTTACAACGGGATTTAATTCCTCACTAAAATTAGTATCTTGAGTAGTTTTGTGCTTTTGCTGATTTCGCCGGTTATTATGCCGAAAACGTGAATTTTGTGACATTTTTATGTTATTATGTGTATATAACTCCTTAAAAACTCCAACTGTTTATATTAATTAATATCTTGAACTGAAACACAGATGCAACTAAATTAATCGATTTCCAAAACAGACAATCGGAGATCCATCGATATTAGATTATGGCTTTAGCAAAAACTACGTAAATTTATACTGATAGCAATGCCTGTAAAACGACAAATCGTCACAGTCAATAATTTTTGCTAGGATTATGAATAATGAAGCTAATTATTATTGAAATCACTTAAAGATTCATAATTTATGAAGATTAATGTTCATTCGTCAGTTCCATAATATTATTTTTTTCCATAAAAGTTTTGAGAAATCGTATACGAATCGATTTACATTCACTCATTCCAATTATTCGTGATGCTTTCGAATGTTATGGAGTTTTACCATTACGAGATTTTTATTTTCCAGCTGTGCATCTGTCAAAATTGATCAATCGACAATTTTAAACCGACATTCGTGGCAAAGAGATTTGTTTACTTGTTTTTTCCCATTAAAAAATAAATAATAGTTTCTATTACATTGTTTAAAATCAATCTTAAAGTAATGCAAGATCATAACAAAAGCTTTGCAAACATTGAAGGTGACAAAAGCTCGACGACTTTATGTTTTGACAAAAATGATTTCATGAAGGTTTGTAGCGTTTTTTATATATGGAAAAAATATAAATATTTATGTAAACAATGTTTTTCTCAGGGAAATTTTTCCGTCGATGAATTTCTGCATAAAAATCGAAATGCACCAAGCTTGGAGCAGCTTCGGGATGACTTGGGTATATATTTGAAAGACTTAAGGTCCTCGATGATCGATCTCATTAATGAAGACTATGCTGACTTTGTAAGTTTGTCAGCAAATCTTGTTGGATTAGATCAATCCATTGAAGATATTGAAAATCCATTGGTTCAGTTCCGTAAAGAAGTCGAGAATATTCGTTCTCTGCTCAAAGAATGTGCTTCAGAAGTGCGGCAAAATTTGGAGAAAAAGCAACAGTTTCGTGTTCAAAAGCGAAATTTGCAATGTTATCAAAAAGTGGAAGAAACCTTGAATAAGATCGAAAATTTATTAGCACATCAATTAAAAGAAGACCTAAAACCAATTGATTTAGAGCGTACAGCACTTGAATTAATACAACTACAATTCAATAAAAAATTTTGTTGGGATATGTTAAATGATGAACAGAAAAACAATTCCGAAAGATTACAAAATGAAGTTTTCGCTAAATTGCGAATATTTTTTAATGATTCCCTAAAAACTTCAACGAGCTCATGTTCGGAACTATTGGAACGATGCTTAAGGATTTATATCACACTTGATGCTTGTCAAATAGCAGAGCAAGTATTTCGTGAAGACATCGTTGCACCTTATATGAGCGCTACCATTTCGGAACATTGTTTGCAAAATTCTCCCCAAGGTCTATCGGGAATATACGGAAAGATTTTAAATTTCATATCACTCCACATGACCGATTTGCTTCGCCTGACACATTATACAGACAAACTAAGCGGTTTTAATTTTTTGGTACACAGCTTTTGGGTGGATGTAGAAATGCGTTTAGAAACACATATGTCATCGATTTTTGCCCCCGGTAATTCCGATGTATTCTACATGAAATATAAGTGTACGCGAGATTTTTTGTCAAAGATTGAAGAGCTTTTGGCAAATGACGAAGCAATAAAAAGTTTCAAGGAACATAAACAAACATTAAGTTTCCAATCACGATGGAATCTACCAGTTTATTTCCAAATATGTTTTCAGGTATGAAAAGATAATGTTGAGGCAAAACTTTATTAATATGCATACATAATATTACATTGCAGGAGATAGCAGGGGAATTTGAAACAGCACTGGTACCTTTGCTACATGCAGACATGATGAGTTGTAAATCAAAAGCAACAGATTCTCGCTATCAATTGACCGCATTTAATAGTGCATCTAAAGCTATAGAGCACTGTTGGAAAGAAGGTGTCTATCTTTCTGAGATTTTCCCAAAATTTTATAAGCTAAGCGTACAAATTTTACTACGACTTTCTCGGTGGATCTCCGATGTTTTACAGCTTATTACAAAATTCAGCTCCAAAAACAAGAACAACTCTGAGTCGTCTATTCAAATCAACAAAACAAATGTACTAATAGCATTGCATGCCGATGTACAGGTGCTAATTGAACAATTGCCTGAAATAGAACGACATATCGTTGTAAATGTGCCCAATGAGCTACAAAATGATGCAGACGTGTGTAATGTTGTTGCGAAGTCAGTCGCCGACGTGCAGGGAACGCTTGAGTGTCATCTAGGTGCAGTGCAAGATGCGCTGGTCGACATATTAATATCTGAAAGTGGTATAGAAAGTGTTCGTCAGGTTAAAGATTTGCCACGTTTATATCGGAAAACCAATCGCGATACACCTACGAAGTCATCTCCCTACATTGATCAGATGCTACGTTCTTTGAAATCGTTTCAAAATGATCAAAGTTCACAACTTGGAAATGCTATCGCCACCAATGTTTTATTGAGAGTTTGCTCAAAAATAACTAAAGAGTAAGTAAATCTTCAAATATATTTAAACGCACATATTTGTGTGTATATATTGAGCAAATGTCACATTAGAAATGTGCTGAATTTTACATATACACATATGGTTTTTTTTTTAGTTATTACGTTGCAGTTAAGGATGTCCTCACATCAGTGCAGAAAACAGAGGAGTCATTACGTCGTTTGCGCAACCTTAAGACCGGTGCTACAACTGCTCTTACAACAGGTGCAACAACAATGTCAGATGATGATAAAATTCGATTACAACTTCACGTAGATGTTATTGCATGGACAGGAGAATTGGCCAAAATGGGTCTAATGCCTTCACAAGTGGATGACTTGCTCGAATTAAATAACATTGTCGAAGCGAGCACGAAATTGAAGGAATCCAAAGATAATTAATAGGAACAGCACAATAAAGTTGTATTATTTGATAAATACATATATTACAAAGCATATAATGTTTGGCACTAAATATTTGATTGACAACTTTTTATTTATATTTTACAAATTTTCTATTATTTATACCTCCACTTGAAATCAATGAAAACAAATATGTATTTGTTAGAACTTGTAACTGTTTAGGCACTTTTTAATATTGTCAATATTTATCAAATATGTGTTGTGGTGTGCAATAACAGTATGCTATAGTATTCCCTTTATGCTATATTGTATAATAAAAAATTGTATTATATTTAATATTTTAATTTAAAAATAAATGCATCATTAGTTGTTATATACTTTTGGTGTTGAGATTTATGGAAATGACATTATTTTCGAAAATTAAGTATACTTATTTTTCACATATGCTTGTTACACGAATTGTGAATTCAACACGCTTTAAATGTATATAAAAATTGTAAAAATTTATAAAGCTACACAATTGTGCAATCAAGCTTTAGGTCACAAACTTTGAAACTTATTCTGCGAATCTATGTTATTATAATTTCAACTCTTCGGTATCAGGAAGTTTTTGGAAAAAGGAATTAACGCGTTCTTCGGTCACCGCTTCCAGGGTGGGGGGATTCCACTTAGGCTTCTGATCCTTGTCAATTAGTAAGGCTCGTACACCCTCTTTGAAGTCACTGTCTTCCAAATGACGAACAACCATGCGATATTCCATTTTTAAGCATTGTGGTAAAAGCAGTTTTGAGCCCAACTCAAGTTCGCGAAAAGTGACTTTTAAGGACAGTGGTGAAACTTTTTTAAGCATCTATTAAATAAAAGTGATAAGGTATTAATATTTGAATTTAAATTTTTTTAATTTTAAAATATAAGTACAATTGTACATCATATTTGTATATAAGTATATTCTTTACAAATACCTTACCTCCAAAGTTTTATTCGCCCATTCGCTTCCATCTGTTTTCAGATTTTCAAAGATCTCTTCAACAGAGTTAGCAGTGAAACATTTGTTTATTTTATCCAAAACGCTATTTAGGATGAAGTCTTTGTTTGTGGGTGTATTATATTTATCAAGAATATCTTTCACAGTATCAGCATCTTTGCAATTAAGCAGCTCCGTTTGTAAATCCCCTAATTTTGCGTTTTCACAATAGTGTGTGGCTAATCCAGCCTTTAATACGTCATCACCTCTTAGTCGAAAACCGGTTAGACCTAAAAACAAACCCAATTTTCCTTGCAAACGTGGTAGAAAATAGGAGCCACCAACATCTGGGAAGAGCCCAATAGCAGTTTCAGGCATTGCTAATAGCGTACGTTCTGTGGCTACACGATATTTTCCATGAACAGAGAGACCTACACCACCGCCCATTGTAATGCCGTCAATAATGGCAATGTAAGGTATAATGTAATTTCCGATTAGAGCATTTGTGGTATATTCTTCACGGAAGAAAGCTTTGGACTCTTCCGTGGGTCCGGCTTCGACTATGGAACGAACATCACCACCAGCACAGAAAGCTTTGTCACCAGCACCTTTAATTATTACCATGGACTTGGTCAGTTCACATTTCTTCAAATGTTTGTGGACTTTTCGTACCATGTCTAAGTTGATTGCATTTAAAGCATTCGGCCGATTGAGAATAATCATACCCTTGTCCGATGATTCAGTTGCAATTACGTATGAGGACATATTGCGAGTGTCCATCAGAGAGGACGTGAGAGAACGGCTTAAATGGCTTTTTGAAAGTAGTGTGGCGGAGCAGGTTCGATGACCAAAGGCATATATTATTCGATGAATTGGGTGCATCTGGCGGAAGAGATTATAAAATATTAAATACATGTACGTATGCACTTTATCCCTTTAAAGTACTTCCATATATGCATATACATATGTAAGTAATTAGCATTACATTAGCAAAACTGACAGTCTTCCGTAATTTACTTTTTTGTAAACAATTATTTTCCCCGAGACTCTTTAAGGTACTAAAATACTAATTTAATTATATATAGTATATTACTAGTTGTAGTTTCGAATCAAAGTCCACTAATAATAGTTTTTTTTTTTTTTTTTGCGTAAAAAAAAAATTAATTTTTTTAGTCTAAAATTCGTATTAGTCCATTGGAAAATCACGCCTTGTTATTTCATTTCTTGAAATTAAATAAAAAAAAAATTAACAAAAAGCCGAAAATTAGAAATTACGAGTTCATTTAAGCCGAGTTTCCAAAGCGTAAGCGTAAGTAAATTTGGTTCTGCTTTAGAGATTTCCCCTTATTTACAGATCCATATAACGAAATACTGTAATCAAATCTAATTCCCAACTAAAAACTTGACAGAATTAGAATTAAACGGGAAGTATTCTAACACGAGTTATGATAATGTGGCCAGTTTTATTAAATAAACATTCCGAAGAGTACATATAAATATGTATATGCATACATATGTATGTATATATTTGAGTGTGTATATAAAAAACAAGCTCAACACGAGAATCTCTTGGATACTTTATAAAAAATGTTGCGCACTTTAATTATAATGTTTAATTGCTCGAATGTAAACATTGGGCTGCTTTTAAATCAATGCATATAATTCGCCAATTTCTGTGACCCCAAACAACTTACGATTCTAAAATTCGCTACGTAGGTAAGTATAAGTATTTGTTCTTAGTTGCGCAATCAAAAAATGTTGTTTTTATATTGTGCTCCGACACCAGATCACTTCGACTGTGTTAATCTGTTATCTGGTCGTTTATCGTATCTATTGTCACCGGTTCTGTTTTGCTTATTATTCTCTTTGCTGCCTTTCGCCGCAGTGTTGTAATACGAAAGCAATAAATACGTGCCTACCCTAGGGTTAATTTAGATTTATGCAAAATTTAACCACAATTTATTATTCTATATAAATTATTTAGGAAAGTATGTGAAGTGGTCTCTAGGAAAAACACGATCTCAATAAGTGTTTTAAGAAATAAATTAATAATAATAAATTAAAATTGTTCTTAAAGCTTTCTGTTATTCACTACCTGACCTACAGCTTCCCGGGCTTTGCACAGTATGCACAAATTTAATAATAGAAATTAAAGAAATGTGAAAGTCGACAATTTAAAAGAGTTTAAAATAAATAATTTTAATTATTCTCTAAACATATGCTCAAACTATAATTCTGGTTAGTGCAGCAACAGAAAAAAGACTGAAGTACTTCGAGAAATGTTGTCAAGTTGCACCGTAAGAACCTAATTAAGGATCGTTCGATTCGAGAGTTCCGAGGTTTCATCGAGTTTCTCGTTTCTCTTGACTTTATTTCAAATAAAAAAAGACAGATATCTGAAAACACCGGCTGTTTATCTGTTTGTTTACTTGAAACTAAAATAAAATTCTTTTTATTTAGTTTTCGAAAAAAATGTGAATCATTTTATTTAATGTAAAGCGCAAAATTGTTTAGATTTTTCCAGTTTTGCTTCATTTGTTTCGTTTAGTTTTTGTTTACATTTGACTACTCAGAAAGTCCTTAGACCTTATAACCCACCAAGTGACGTTTGCCAATACATTCACCAACATAAAACCAGAAAAGAACCTCGGCGGTAACGAGGGTGTTCAACCATGCCTCTTTTACAGTCAGGTTTTTGTATGCGCCAGTGCGTGCACCATTAATGAGACGACCAATTCCTTGACGAATAGCTGGAATGTCACCTGGAGTGGGTGGTGTTAGCTCCACTTTTGCGTACTTGAGAAAGGTCTCAAGTTGGGGTCTTGCTTGTACCAGCAGTTCTGTAATATTATATAATCAATACATATTACGAAATTGCCATTAAAGTTTTGAATACGTACTGTTTACTAAGGTGGATCCTTTTGTTGCAAGGCTCGCCATTTTTTTAATTTAGTGCTAAGATATTTTTCGCTACGGAAAATAAAGAAAAATTACTTTCACAGAATTAATATTGGTAGTCGATGAAGACAAAATTTAAGTCTTGTGGAAAAATCAGCTAAACGTCAAAATCTGCCACAAGGTGGAATATAATTGGGCTGCCAAAGTGGATCGTAAAAGTGGATTCTATTCATATTAAAGAGGTACCGGGTACCTGAGTATCTTTACAGTGTTGGCTGAAATTTTAAGCACCTAAATACAAATATTTCGAAAACATCGTATTTGTATAATTTAGTTTTAATTATAATAATTTTAAAGCAATTAATATTTTCTACTTAACAAACTGATGACCAGTATATTATTCGTATATTTGTCAAGTCGTTAAAAGTATTGATAGTTTGATCTCGCTAAATCAGCTTAGGATCTATTTCCATCTACATTAAGGAAATTGAAAACTAGTGAAAATCGATGAATGATTATATTACGAGTTTAAGAAAACAATTCGAAATGTGATATCATATATATATTTATATATATATTACCTATGAAGAATACACAATATTTATTTATTTCTATTGAATTTTAGAATGTCCATAGAAATATTTTATTCACTGTGCGGCTTCAACATTTTTTCATTCTTCTTTACAGGTTCAGTTGATTTCTTTAAAGAGGCCATTGCTTTTTCCTCTTCGTTTAGCTTTTTAAGAAGAAAATACATTTCTGCAACACCAATAACAAGTGCGCAAAATATTCCTAATACTAAACGTAGACCAAACTCTATGCCACCGAAAATGAGTTCCAATCCTAAAAATCCAAATACAAAACCAGCCGCTACCGAAAATATGAATTGTAATACTGCAATCATTTGGCTATTCATGGCCTTAACTAAAAAACAAATATACATATGTATATAATTAATAACATATGTAAATGTACAAAATAGATCAACATACCTTGATAAGCTATGGTGTCCTCGGGTACATATTTTAAAGTTGAGTCTACGTTTTTGGTCATGTCCAAGTACTCTTTATTTTGTTGTTGCTCGCGTAAACGCTGACAACGAGCTTCAAGTTCTGGATTTCTTTCAATGACTTCATTCATTGGTAAATATAAGCCGCAGGTGTCTATTAGGTCATGTAAAAAAATATCTAATCCTTTCTTTTCACGCAACTGCGTTAACCACAACTTGAGCCAACGAAGATCTGATAAGTATAAGAAATTTTCTGTCGCAATTAATTTAGTCTCCTTCGTTTCTTTACAATCATGATTTGCTTTAGGGGAATTGGTTTTTGGTAAATCTTCGTCTAAGAGTTCTTCAACGCGTCGGAGCATTTTCAAATCAATATGTTCTTTATTTATGGAATCCGATCCAAGCAACTCAATACTATTTTCAATATGAAAACCATTTGTTTTTAAAACTTTTGCTAGATTTTCGGGAATTTCATTTATGGTATCTTTATGCTCCTCAATTAATTGCAATAGTTTCAGTGTCGGCCGCATTCGAACGCGGGTATCAGCAATGCTTATCTTTGTCATTTCTAACTGAATTTTAATGCGCGCAACACCTTTACTTAGGAATGTTCAACTTTACTTGTAGATCAGAATAAAGTTCATCTATTTCCTCCTCTTTTTCTTCAATCGAGTTCTTGACTCGTTCGTATTTATGTTCCAAATCAATGAGAAAATTCGCTCTTTTATGTTCACGATCTTTACGAGACTGGATAAGATATTCGTTAGGCTAAGAAAATTGTAAATGATAATTAATAAATTTGTGCCAGAGTAGATGCGGTTCCAACCTGCTTCTGTAGCTCCACCTTGTTGAGAAAGCTTTCGACACCAACTAACAAATTATTTACTTCTTGATTTAATTCTTCTAAATGTGAACTACTCAGAGTGATACACCTTTCATATAGGTCGTATTTGACGTCGCCTATAATTTCAGTCACTTTGAACAGCGTTTCCACTTCTGCTTCGTTACGTTTTAACTCAAATTCATTCAGAAAATTGTTTATTTCTCCATTTACAAACGGCCGGTGATCCAAAATTCGTTGTTCGGCAGTGGATAAATCTATATGAAAAGGCAATGCTAGATTGCATTACAAATATTAAATATTATTAACCAACCTCGTCCCAACTGGCTTAACATTTTCTTTGTCACATGAGATTAGTAAAACTTTAATGACAGTGCTGTAATTGTATTGCAAGTCGGGGTATTCACAAAAACAAAAAATTATTGTAAATATATAATGTGTTCTCGTCTTTACTGACTTCTCTGATTATAACAATCTCATCAATGGTCTTTACTAACATATCAAACTAAACACTATGCAATATTAAAATAATTATATATTTTAAATTTAAAAAGTTTATAGTTGGTCAGAATAGTTAATCACAGAATATATAAGTACGTTTTTAATATTTACTAAACGGTAGACACTGTAACATTATAAGAGAAAATTTACAATTACAATACTGCACGAGTCATAAATATGCATATTATAGAAAAAAGAAGAAAAAAATAGAATATAATTATATTATTAAGTTTATTTGTTCGCAAATAGAAAATATCGTGTTACCGGATATCTTTCAGTTTGAGTATCGAATTTTGTTAATCAACTGCTTTCGAGTTTATGGCAACGCTGCTTAAAGTCACGTACTCACTCGAATATTAACCAACAGATGTCAATTTTTCTCTGGAATTAACAAACAGCGGTTATAAAGCAATAAATTACCAGAATTATCCTGCCCAATAAATGTAAAATTGGAATATTTCTGCAAAAATTAGTGTAAAAATACAAACAAAAGTAAACTTTACGTCAATAAAATGAATGAGGAATTCAAACTGCCAAAACGTTCTCGAAAACGTCTTCGTGAGGTAAAGCGTAGGGCTCGTCCGGAGTTGGGGGACAAAGAGGCATGGTCTGCCTTGCGATATTACGAGAGGTTTCAAGATTTTCAAAAATTTGAGGATAATGTTGAACGCATTAAGGAGTCCGACGTTAGTTGTGAGGAGTTTATAGAGCGTTACGAAAAGCCCTATCTTCCAGTAGTTATAGAGGGTTGTCAAGAAGGATGGCAAGCAGAAGAAAAATGGACAGTATCACGTCTAGCAAAAAAGTATCGAAATCAAAAATTCAAATGTGGAGAAGACAACGAGGGTTACAGCGTTAAAATGAAAATGAAATACTATGTTGAATATATGCGGTCTACACTCGATGATAGTCCCTTATATATCTTTGATAGCAGCTTCGGAGAACATCATCGTCGTCGTAAATTGCTTGAAGACTATACAGTGCCGAAGTATTTCCGCGATGATTTATTCAAACATTGTGGAGAAGAACGTCGTCCCCCATACCGCTGGTTTGTAATGGGCCCAGAACGTTCTGGTACTGGTATACATATAGATCCATTGGGTACAAGCGCTTGGAACGCACTTCTCAGAGGTCATAAACGTTGGTGCTTATTTCCAACACAAACTCCTAAGGATCTGTTAAAAGTACCTAGTGCTGTGGGTGGAAAACAACGTGATGAAGCAATAACCTGGTTTAATACGATTTACCCACGAACTAAACAACCAGACTGGCCGGCGGATTTTCGACCCCTTGAAATATTACAAAAACCAGGTGAAACTGTGTTTGTGCCAGGGGGTTGGTGGCATGTAGTGTTGAATTTAGATGAAACTGTCGCCATCACTCAGAACTTTTGCAGTCGCACAAATTTTCCGGTTGTTTGGCACAAAAGTATTCGAGGTCGTCCAAAATTATCTCGAAAGTGGTTGCGTGTTCTACGTGAAAAGGAACCAGATTTAGCCAAGCTTGCGGAAAGCATTAATGTCGAACAAAGTACCGGCTTTGCTTCAGACAGTTCTAGCAACTCAAGTTCTTCATCCAGTTCCTCATCATCATCATCAGAAAACGAAGGCAATGACAGCGATAGTGGCAGCTCCAATACTGACAGTGGGCAAGAAAGTCTAACCGCTAAGAAAAAGAAAAAGAGGCGGTTGGGAGGTGGTATGGCGTCCAGCTCTTGATGTCGGCTGCGTTGTAGTGACGAAAATATAATGACAAATGCAGAAATTAAATATACTACTTATGCTAGTGTTCACCGATCTGAAGAAGGCAAGTTAAAATTTGGAGAAAATAGAAGCTTGACGAGAATGCTCCGAATGCGTTTGAAAACGCTACTGCACTGCAAAAGTTAACATTTATATATCAACGCACTTCATACCCAACAATAATTAAATTCATTAAATCAAACGATCCTATACTTCGGTTTAGCTAAATGTATTCATGTAAGAATTCTAAACAATATTTAACACGGATCGGATTATTTTAAGCAACTGTATACATTTTAATTTGTTTAGCAACAATAAGTAGTAACAGTATAATATATAGCGTTTCCAGTTGGAAATTTAAAATCATATTGAAATATTACTTCAAATAAATGAAATTACGAAACTATAAAAATTAATATTTATTATTTATCGTTGCTTCCCGGTAGAATCCATATTTGTTCGGAGTAATAAAATTTCACTCATTTGTGGGGTGTACACTTGCTGCTACGGATGCCAGATGATTTGTGGATTCAATTTTAATTAATGACGAATTAGTCTCCGAGATAATGAGGATTATATATATTTTATATTACAGTATACATTACCGCAACAACAAAATCACAATACATACTCAGTTATTGCCATCATAAATAAGAATAATAAATCATGTACATACATTTTATATTATAAAATTGTTTATTTGGAAATTCTAAACAAATATTAGACAAATTGTAGCTAACTTAGAGCGAAAGGTTGGAAATGATATTGAAATGTTTGAATATCCGTTTGTGTTACCCTTTAAAATTAAAATATACATACTACCCACAATGCATATAGGATGTTTTTGTGTTGTGTTTCATTACTTTTACTTAATGATTCAGACTGCGCTTATTTTTACTTTTACCGTTGCCTCCGCATTATTTTGCATTTTTCTTCCATCCACTTATGGTTTAGACTCTGATTTTGTTTGTGTTATAATTATTTTTGTATTAATTTCTCTATTTGAAGTATTGAAGGATCATTGTGGCAAATCTAATTTGCGTTATTCTGCCATGAAAGGTTCTCCGATTTTATTGACCTGTTTGTTTGGCGTTTTTGTATGTATAAAGATGCCAAAAAATAAGAAAGCTTGTATCCGACGTATTTTGAATTGAAAATGAAAAAGCAGCTTTTAATCAATGTACTGCGCTAGCCAACGGAAACCTTCGCCATAACCCTGTCGCTTCAGTACAGAAGACATGAACAACTCCAGAGGGCGTCCTGGAAGCTCCGAACGTTGCACTTTACCCTAAAACGTATCAGAATAGAATTATGTATATTATTTAAAGACAATAACCTATTTATATGTATATATAGGTTAAGTACCTTGCCGGTTGTCAACTGATAGAGACCGAAAACATTTCTAAGTTCATCTTCGCTTGCGGCACCTGGTTTATCGATTTTGTTACCCAAAATTAACACGGGACAGTTTGACAGCGCTTCATCTGTTAACAACGAGTCTAATTCAATTTTGCTCTCTTGGAAGCGACCTCGGTCCCAAGCATCTATCAAAAAGACGATTGCATCCACAGCTGGGAAATAATCTTTCCAAACACGACGCGCTATATTAATTAAGAAAAAAACAAAAATAAATAATTTTCAAATTTGTATATTTGTTTTACAGTACTACACGAAACAATAATATTAATATTAAAGTAATTAAAGAAGTAAATTTTACAATTAATAATAATTGGAAATAATTTTTAATTTATAAGAACTGGTAAATGATTTATTGGTATATATTTAGAGACCAGCGTATTTATTAGTTCAATGTAGTCACACATTTTAATGTTGTCAGCAGTAGTACAATTATTCACAAGCTGTTATCAATTTCTATTACTCTATACTAAGCAATCATTTTAGCGCTTGCAATCTTACAAAAAATGCAAGATCATTGTCAAGTCTGACGACTTGATATATATGTGTATGTTTACAAATTTATTATTATCTTAGATACTTCAACACAGATATAGGCCTCTTAGTTCTCTGGAGTGCAGAAAATTCACGAAAAATATATATGTATGTATGTTTCAAATCTAATTGTAATAAATCTATGTACGTATATATACATATATCATAAAGCATATCCATTTTTCTGGTATGTTTGCAATCTTTATTTTGTCAGAAAAATTCGTTTTCAAATTCAAAAATGTTGCGTAATATAAGGTACGAATGTGTGGACAGTTTTGTGCATAAAAACAGCAATGCAAAAGTGATAACCGATCAAATCATTCGTAGTCTGGATGAGAAACTATCGAATATCGTGCTAATTTAATATTAATTCGGAGAAGGACGGTAGAATTATATATTTCGAAGGTGTTTGGTTTTTATTTCTATTTTTTGCATGTAAATTGCCGTACTTTAACAAATATTAAATTTCAAATTGACCATTCTTACCTTGAGTGTGGCCGCCCAAATCGAATGTGGTAAAGCGCATATTGCCAATTGACAGTTCTTCTGACGCTAAATAATTAAAAAGCAATTGAACTTCCGTTTTTGGCCATATTACATAATATTGACTTACTAGGATGAAGTGTTGGTACATGCTGTGCCAGTTTATCGTCTTTGAGCATATGCAACAATGTTGTTTTGCCGGCATTATCCAGACCAAGGAACAATAGCTTGCCGGATTTCTTCCACAGACCTGGTGATAATAACAAAACATTCAGCTTGTGACACAATATCAACCAAAATCAAAACACAAAACTTTAAATATTAAAAAAATCCTAATATTTAGGCAGTTCCATTTAAATAAAAATTTTTGTTAAGTGATATGTGTACGAAAAAAGTTCTTTAATGTTATATTAGTACCATTGTGTTGCACATTTGCGGTATAACCTGAATGCAGATCATAAAGTACATTTGTGAATGTCAATTTAAAACAACATACTTATTTCTTAATTATGTATTATATAAATACGCAAGCATATACTATAAGATCTCAAAGTTGCCATTGCCAAATATCAAAAACAATACTTATGAGGTCTTCAACATATTTTTAATGTAAAATAATTACCCAAGTATCCTAAAACACCAGTGAACCAATCCCAAATGAACATTTTGCTATTTATTGGTGTGTAGTTATCTGTAAATAGAAAAAAATCATGTAATTCAATAGCTACAATACAAATATAAAAATATAATACAAACATATAACATTAACAATATTTTGTACCATTGCAAAATATTAAAAAAAAAAAAAAATAGATACATACGGATCCATTATGCCTTATTTAGCACAATATGCGGCCTTGACAGGGAAACAATTTTTTTGAAAATTTTTTTCAGACAAATCTCTAATTGTACTAATAAAGAGCAAAAATAAATGCTATAGGAGCAACTTTCAAACAATGGGACAAGGTCGCATACATAGCACCGATTTCAGATTTCTGTGTATGTGGAACTTTCTTTAATATTAACAATGACTTTTGGTCGTTAACATTTCACCCAGGAAGTTGTAATAATAACCCTTGTCCCCATGCCTTGACCAAGTGAATCTGCATGAAAACTACGTATTGCTGAAAATACATTTTAGCAAGTTGCTCTTTTTATACGCATCACAATGGAAGTAGTTTAAGTAGGTGCGACCAATGATTGAGATACAAATCATATCACCCAAACTCTAATAAGATGACTCGTGCTTTACACTTCACTTTTGCTTAACATCACATCTAAAAGCGTTTCTATTATTACGAATATTTACCTTATAAATAATTTACAATTAAAAAATTTCAAGGAAATATTGAAACTTTTAATTTATTCTCGCCTTTTCCCGTGTTTCAGCGATTTCTTTTACACTAAAAAAGAAAGACGAAGGCGATGACAACGGCGACGATAGTGGACAAAAGAATAGCGACAACGACACGACAGCAAAGGAAAATCCAATTCAAAACTCTTTTCCTCGTGTGCGTTTTGAACTTGCTTTGCCTTCTGAAATTCAGAGAATGTCAAATCAAATTGTTGAAATTTGCTTTTCTTCGTTCTTTCACTTTTATGTCAACTATAGTGTTGTCCCGCTTTTTCCTTAGCAGCTCTAACGAAAACAAAAATGTCATTTATGGTCTTTTTAAGTTAGTTTATCGTTTGTACTTCCTCTAGCATGAAAGTGTATGATAATTGCGGTGTTCATGAAGTTTCGCATCAAAATAACCGTTTATTGCATAAAAACTTGACAATAAACGAATGTAGATGCTGTATTTCCTGTTCTGAAGCAATGTGTTTGAGTTAAAAGATGTGTAATCAAATCATGTAAAGTTAACTTAAAACAAAATCAGCATTAAGAAATTTTTCTTATTGGAATTTAAAAGATTACCAACATCAAAGCATTAAACAAAGCGCCACCTATTGTGTAATAGTGAAACGCAATTTTAATTTCATGCTATTTGACCACTATGGTAAAATGTTTTTGAAGTCTCAAGGTATTTTATAGCAAAGACCTATCAATTTAAATTTTAGAAAACTCGATATTTTTTTGTCTTAAATGCATGGAACATAAAAACGTTGTGTTTAAATTTTGGTCTATTAGCGAAATTGAGGAAATTAAGCATATTTTTATATCGTCTTATGAACGTTTTCCCTAACATAGCTTTAGCTTAAAGTCCATTATCCTCATAATTTCAACCTCAAGGCACCTTTGATCGTTTTGAAATTTACATCACTATTTCTATACGTTCATAAATAATTACAATAACAATTTAAGCTATTTGTTCGTCAAAAGTCGCCTTTTTCCTTTATGTGTTCTCTAAAGAGTGAAAAATTTAAATTTAAAAAAAAAACAAAAAATAAAAAACGCCCCAACCTAATTTTCGAAGCCTCGTGCAATATTACGCATCAGATTATTAGATGCAAAAATAAGCTCGTACCCTCTATTCTCTATTTGATCAAAAATAAATAAGTAATAAGTAGAGTAGCGTTTCGGTTTTTATTTAATTATACTAAAAAATACTTTATTTAAGCCATTACACCGGTCAACAAAAAAAAATATTTTTTTTTAGGGTTTCTGTTCTGAATTCTGATTCTAGACATTGAAAAACACTTAAATAATAATCTTTAGTTCTTTAAGTTTGCTTTGGGCTGATCTACATCGATAAGTATATTTTAATATATGTCATAAATCAATAATCGAAAAATTGTTCTAATTTCTACGAAAGCTAACTTTAACCGGAAAGAAAATGTGTTCTTATTTTTGTCATAGGAGAAACTAAAATTTAACATGTAGATGTCAGACCCAAAAATCGTGTTGACCGGTGTTATATATGCATTCACATTCTAAAATTACAGATAATTTTATAAAGAAGATAGATATGTCGATATGTCATGCCTACAAATATAATTCAGCATGCAAACGTCTAAGCAGACATTAAGCATTAAAGCGGACCATAGCCTGCAGAACGATTTCTTCAACCTGGAATTTTAAAAAGGGAAAAAGGAAAATTTTATTTATGAATATTAGTAAGTTGTATGGAATTTTATAATATTTTACCTGCACATAATCGGGCGTTTCTAATGCATATATAACCGCTTGGGCTACATCTTTGGCCTGCAGTTTTGGCAATTCGGCAACAGCTTTAGAATAAACGTTCAACAAATCCGTATCTACCATACCTGGACTAATGCTCTGAATATAAGAAAAATGTATATTTATTTTTTTGTACTCTTCATGTATAATATGAATTAATTTTAAATAGCTAAAGAATATAATAAAAATCATCATAAAATTTTCAATTGATACATACATACATGTAGTTATGTATCACTAGTTAGCTTTTCAGAAGCGATTTACTTACCGTTAATTTAATATTTAATTTCAGAAAATTAATCTCCTGACGGACGGTTTGGCAAAGTGCCGTGAGAGCGTGTTTCGTCGCTGGATAAACACTAAATAACGGCACCGGTACTTCCGGTATGCGATGTCCGAGGATGCTGAGTCAATGCGTATGAAACAAAAACAACAAAAAACTGTTTAATTGTAATTCTATAGGAATACTCGTACTTCAAAGACTGTAGCTGGGTTGGACTTAATCTTTTGGACACAAAATGAACAATCGGTTGGTAGATCGATGAGAAAGCTCAAATATTATTTGCTTTACTTTATGGGGTTATATCTAGTTAGAATTTTCAAAAAATTGATTTTTTAAATTAATATTGTAAATATATTTAAGAATACACACAGAAAATTTCATATCGTTTCCGTGAATATTTTTGAAGTTACACGCAAATTTGAGAAGGCGTTTCAGAGTGCTTGGAAGTATAAGGTCAGTGACCATTATTGTTTGTTAAACGGCTAAATCGGTTAATCTCAGATTTGAATACGAGCATCTTAAATACATTTTGTAGTAACTAAATGAAGATTTTTGCTCACCGATAAATATTTTTTTTAAACAATTTAAGGCCGAAATTTTGAACAAAAATCGCCACTTTCGCAACAAATTCTATTTTGCTTGTTGCTTCGACTAATTACTAGATTGGAAATAACTTAAAGAAATCTATTTGGTTTTTTGATTTCAGACGATCCAGTTCACAAATATAATGGTCGCCGCAAAACCGCTTTTTTGAGAGGGGCACCCGAAGATCAGCTGTAGTTGCGCTCCAAATAAATATTTTTACTAACACTAAGTCTTGAAATACAGTTAAAAGATACTATAATATGTGCAGAAATTTTTGGATCAATAAATTTAAAAGTTTTCTCAGAGAAAATTCGCTTTCCGGCCTTCTAAAATTCTACTGACATTGGCGAAATCGTGATTTATGAACGATAAAATTATTATTAGTTCATAAAAATCTTACCTGTTCATTATAATAATGTGGCCCTTCACTTTACTTGCACTCATTAGCTTCACTCCTTCTCGTAGGCAAATGGATGTGGCCACCACATTAAGATCGAACAAAGCCTTGATATCCTTGCCGGTGGATTCTTTTAGGAAAGTAAAATTAAAAGTCTGCCTTGCGTAACTCCACTACTTAATACCTGATATAAAATTCGCCTTCAACATGCCTGCATTGCATACGAGTATTGTAATTGGTGGAAAATTCTCACGTACATATTTGAAAGCGGCTGCAATGCATTCCTCTTGGCTCAGATCACAGTGGCGACCATGAATTTTTCCCTCGCCTGTCACTTGTTTATTCAAATCCTTGAATAGAGGAAAGTCTTGTTAGTCTGAGGAATTACGTGCTAATCGTCAATGGAAAAATTGCTGGATTCTTCCTACTTATAAATATATAATCTCAATTTCTTGAATTCCACGAATGTGTACCTCGATCAATTCCGATCGTCGTGCCAAACCCACAACGGTTATGCCTTTGTTCGCCAAAAGCACAGCAATTTGCGCACCAATACCAGCTGATGCGCCCGTCACAACGGCCACTTGCTGCACATTCTCGGCTGCAGCAGACATTTTTAGTTGTGCAAAAAGTAATCAGGAAGGCCTTTACGTTGTTCCTTAGCTTCGGCTTTTATTCAACTGTCAACAGATCAGTCACGCCGTCGTGCGCTTTCAACCTCGTACACCGACTGATTGCTTTGACGTACTAATTTAAGTTGCAGCCTAAGTAGCCGGCTTAGCAATGGATTTATACATATCAAAATCATAACCCACAAGTGGTGTACAGTGACAAATCATCTCATTATGACAGAAGAGCAGTGGAGAATGAATCAAATGATCTCGATATTGAATACTGCATAAAGCTGAGGTATAAATTGATTTCTGTATTACTTTCGTAATTAAACCATAAATATATAAATTGATATGCATACGGACAAGGTTTGGGGCTTAGATAAGAGTTCTAACGTAACTGAACTAGTTCTGAAAAACCAGACTTACACTATAAGTATAAATTGATTGATGTTAGTTAAATATTAGTATAAATTAAAATGCTTAAAGTACACAGTTTTTAGTTTCGATTTCGTCTCCTTGTAGGTTAGAAAAGAACTAGCAAAACGTTTTACATTGGTTGCAAACCGTAAGTCGATTACATTTTCAGATTTAGTTATAAATATTGTTGCGATAAATTCACGTCAGGCGTAGGTATTCCAAATGATGACTACTCGGAAAGAACCAAAACTGGTCTATGCGTGCTTTATTGGCCTACCAGATTGACCTAACCTGGTTGCGATAAGAAATGCACTGTTTATACATATTTATAATGAACTAAATATGTACCAATTTGGTCCACCACTTTTAGACATTTTTCCGCTAGAGACATTATTCCATCAGTGTAAAACTTTGACAAGTAATTTTCACAGGCTTCTCTTGAAGCCAACTTTACTCCATTAAGGAAGTTCTGTATTGACAGAAACGAATGCTAGTCCGATGGTGCAAGGTCTGGGCTATATGGTGGATAAATCAAAACTTCCCAGCCAAGCTCTACCAGTTTTTGCCGAATCATAAAAGATGTGTATGGTGTAGCCTTGTTCTGATGGAAGACGAAGTCCTTTTTGTTGATCAGTTCTGGCCGTTTTTTCGTTTGCTTCTTCAATCTCATCAGTTGTTGACAGTAAAATGTAGAATCAATGTTCAACCCGGCTGAGTAACTCATAGTGGAGGGGATGATTCCTTTCCAATCCCACCAAAACTCAGCATAACCTTTCGAGGCGTCAATATTTGCTGTGCGACCATTTGTTGAGCTTCACCAAGCTTGACCATGATCTTTTTCGCACAGTATTGTCGTATTTGATCCACTTTTCGTCTACTGTTACCATTCGCTTCAAAAATGATTCGATTTCATTTTGTTTCAGCAAAGAATCGCAGATGTTAATTCGGTCCATTAAATTTTTCATAGACAATTCATGTGGTACCCAAACATCGAGCTTTTTTTTGTAGCCAGCCTTTTTTAAATAGTTCAAAACCATTCCTTAGCGATGTTATGGCTGCTTATGTGATGGTCCTGGTCACTATTTTCCATAATTTTATCGACTTTTTCTACGATAGGTCGACCAGAGGGAGGTGCATCTTTTACATCGAAGTTTCCAGAACGATGCGAGCGAATCATTGTTGTGCTACACGAACTGATATAGCATCGTCTCCGTAAACTGCACAAATTTCATTGGTGGCTTGCGTGGCGTTTTTCCTTTTTATAAAAAATTTAAATAACTTTTTTATTATTTTCATTATTTTTGAACAGTATAACTTTTTTCAACTTCCCAAATTTATTTATTTTTGGTTAAATGAAGCTTTAAATCTCACCTTTCCAACACTATATAGTATGACATACGAAAAGACTTTCATTAAAGCGGGCTAAATACTTGTAGAAGAGTTATGGATTCAGAGTAGTCGTGAGGTATTTTACAACCAGTTATTCATTTCTCTGATGGGCTCGATTGCATGAGATGAATACCACAAAAACCTATGAGAATGTGTTGGCAGCTACGCTTGCTTAAATTCCATAACAGTATATTTGTAGATACGTTAATTTTTAAATAATCTGGATGCTCTCATTAAGAGGTGCATCCAACAAGTTACGGTTCGCGTTTTCGCACTCCTCCCTCTTCCCTTTTATATAATCTTCTTGTTCTGATATAATTTACACTAATCACTTTTAATTGACTAAACATCTTGGTCCATGCCCTTTGTCAATATCTATCTGTGTCAATTGATGCACCGTTACGTGTACATATGTTTCAATTAATATGCAAGTCAATCTGTGCCATAGGCGCTACTGCATGTATGCGAATTTCCTCTTTGTCAGCTGACTATTATTTTTGTTCATTGGCGACGCGTTCATTGTCCCAATGGCTCCAACCCTTCTTTTGGCTTGCACTTTTATTGCGTCACTTTGGATGCCACACATTTGTAACCATTCTATTTGACTCAGACAACATTATTCTAGTTGTTGTAGGTACATATTTCTGATCTCAGTCGTACTGTTGGGTGAAGAGAAATGATTTGCATCACTGACCGCATTTTGTGTTATTGTTGCATTTTGTAATCATTATTGCTCATATTTCAAGCTAGAATAGTAATACCCAACGGATACCGCTAACAGACATAAGAAAAGTAATAGAGATCAAATTCTGCGCTTCCGAGGCATACCGCTCTACTTGGACGCTTTGCGCAGGCAAGTGGAATATCAGTAGAACAAAAGTACTAGTGTTGGAACTACATACAAGGTGGCGCAAAAATAACCTTTCGATGTTTTTTGGCTGTAATTTTTTTAAAAACTGAAAAACTTCGATTCTGCTTGTGGATTATTTTTATTGGCCTTTTAAATTTTTTTACATCAAGTCGAGAATATGATATCATGTAAATGGCCGCCGCCACAGTTGATTGTCATTTGAGCTCTTTTTATGGCATTTTCCATCAGTTTGGCCAGAACTTCCGCCGATAGGTCCTTACATTCTTGACGGATATTGTCTTTAAGAGCTGCAAGAGTCTGAGGCTTGTTGACATAAAACCGCGACTTCAAAAAGACCCACAAAAAGAAGACGGTCAAATCAGGTCGATCTTTGCTGGCCAGTGCAAATCGCCAAAACGGGAGATTAGGCGTCCGGGAAATGCATCCTTCAGGATATCGGTTGTGGCACGTGCAGTGTGTGCCGTTTCACCGTCCTGTTGGAACCACATGTTTTCCAATCCCAATTCATCAAGTTGCGGTAAAAAGAACTCGTTGATCATTGCTCTGTAGCGCTCACCACTTACAGTAACCGTTTGGCCCGCGACGTTTCGAAGAAAAAAGGTCCGATGACTTTTTCAGCGAAAAAAGCACACAATACAGTGACTTTGAGCGGATGTAATGGCTCTTCGTGGGTTACACGCGGATTTTCAGTGCCTCAGAAGCTAAATTTTGCTTATTTAGTTACCCGCTAAGATGGAAATGGGCCTCATCAATCATGATTATTTTTGATGAAAAATCATCTTCCTTTTGGTGGTGATTAAGGATGGCTTGAGCGTATGTTAGACGCGATTGGCGGTCAGCAGCTAACAGCTGATGCACCGTCTGGACTTTGTATGGAAACATCTTCAAATCTTGTACCAAAATTCGCTGTAAACACCGTCGACTGATACCCATTTGCGTGGCACGTCGTCTGGTCGATGTCGACGGCGCTTCCATGACATCCTCGGCAACAGCAGCAATATTCTCTGCAGCACGGCTACTTCGGGGCTTGCCACGCCTGACAGCATCTCGTGTTGTGCCAGTCTCTTCGAAGCGAGCGGCTAAACGTCGCAGTGTTTTACCAGTAGGCGTCGGACGGCCAGGAAATCTGCGACGAAATTCACGTTGTGCTAAAGTCACCGAGCGATTATTGGTTAAATAAATAGTCAACAATAACCCGCGTTCTGGACAGTGTAGCATACCATTGTTCATTTACGTGTATTCGCATGTGTTTAATACGCAAATTCAAAACAGAACTGACATTAGGGTCAATTCAAAATTTATAGCATCTTCTGATATGATGATAGGATTACTTTGGCGCCACCCTGTATATATTTCCTTATATCCGGGAAATAGCAGCCCGTTCTACAAAGGGGAAGGATTAAAGAGTTAATTTCTTGCTATGACTCCTTTCTTCCAGAAAGTATTAAATATCTGTTTGACCTTTACTAATTTGACTCAATGTTAAAAGGTATTAACTAAAATCAAAAAAAAAGCTCTCCATTTCCTACCTATATTAAGGGGTCTATTTTTTATGGGTTTCCTCGGGTAAAAAACAGCTTTTATTCAACAATATTTTTTCTCATATAAAAAATTAAATATTTTATTAAAATTTTTTATTGTTACAAACTTACACTATTAGCAAAGAAATTCGAAATTTTTGGAAAAAATATTTTAAACTCGGTCATTGCGACGCCATTTCCGCTGAGCTCGGAAAAATTATGAGCCGCGTTGGCAGGATAACTCTTTGCAGTATCATCTAAAGTGAAAAAAAGTGTTTTAGTTAAAACTTTAACTTAGAATTTGGAGGAAGAAAAAAAAATGAATGTTGGATTTTTGGAAAATTTTGCGAATTTTTTTTTTCAAATAGTTGTAATCGAAAAAAAATCCTTGGTCCAAGTCTTTAAGAATTGTTCTCCGATCTTTGCTCTACACGTAATACTGTGGACATACCATAATTCGAATTCTAAAACTCAAGTCTCCCAAACTCGAATTCTTGAATTGATAAGTGATGTCAAATTCCACAAAAAATTGTCTTCCATAAATCGAACTTTTAAAGTGACACTTGAATTCGCATTTTTCTGGGATCTCACATTTTGTAAACTTCTGCTCGCGTAGAAGTCGCCGCGTATATTTTTCTCTTTAAATATTATTATTACAGATCATATAGAGGTGGACAATGAGATTTGCTTAGCCGTATGTATAACAGATCATACTGTAAATGGTATCTCTCTTGTGTGAACAAATTGTTCAAACTTCACACAGATTGAGTTGTTCGCGTTAAGTAAGCCGATTTTTGTATATGCGAATATAAATTACATAAACTTCAATTACAGTACTTAAATAAAGACTACACCGCATTGCTTCTGTGGTTATTTTTAGTTGTATGGCTTCTTACTACTTATAACTTGCGAAAGGGTACATAGTTATTTATATGTATATATAGTATATGTAAGACCTCTAAGAAATTTTCCTCATAAAAATACTTACATAGAGGCATTAATCCAGCCGGTCGGTCAGGCTCATTTCAAAGGTTCATAATTTAATGAAAGCAAGACTTTCAGAAGGCCTGTAATATAGCGTTCAGGTTGGTATGGCAGAATATCATAACATGGTAATGTATTTTCGAAAGGGTGCGAGTAACAAAGTACACACTTCATTCCTTTCTATAACTACAACTGCAGGCTGTCGCCTTCGAAAAGTGCATTTACGGTATTTCTAATTTTAGTGGCTTGCTTGTAGAATATGCAATCATTCTAAGCATCCCACATACATAATGTAAAGTAAAGGCAAGTAACATCTATAATTTGCTTTCAACAAAGTTTTTAACTGCGAAAGAATTGGTGAGCGAAGATGTTAAAAACTGCTTTCGCAAAGCAAATGCAGTTTCAATCCACGAGCACATTCGATGCTACACACAGCACGTTTGCATTTCGTTAATTTGTATTTCAAAGGACGCGGCACGCGACTTGCACACGAAATTGACGTCACGGTCGACCGACTAAAAACCATTTAAAGTTTTCGGTATAAATGCAATGCAAAGTGATACTATTTGGTGACTCTTTCCAAGTTGAATGCCACTGACAAACACAGCAGGACAATAAGAGTGGAGAACGAAGTTTTGCTTCAGAAAACATAAAGAATTGCCAATTCGAAAATAACATATTCTGTGCCAAAACATTTACATAAAATATTATAGAATTACTGAGGGAAAATTCGAAAGTACGGAAAAAGCTATAACTCTACTGGAGAGAGTTTGGAAGTACATTATTAGTGAAGATGATGTGAAAAGGAGGTGAGGAATAATCAATTTGTTTTATTCTCTTTATATAGATATTTTAATAGATCTTTTAACAGTTCTTAACCTGACTAATAACTAGAGGTTCACAGAATTTTTTAAAGATTTCCTATTTTCAGACCTAATCTTTATATAGGAGGCGACATTGTATTTATTTTGAAAATTTTTTATTTATTCTTTCATTATTCAAATCAATTACATCCCCTTCAAAGTCATCCTTTCCCGATGCAATGAACTTATGCCAACGGATTTTCCAATCTTCGAAACACTGGTTGTAGTCACTTTCTGGGATGGCCTTCAGTTCCGTCTTCGCTGCGGCTTGAATCTCCTCTATCATATAAAAACGGTGTCCATGGAGCGGTCTATTGAGCTTGGTGAACAGCCAGAAGTCGCACGGCGCCAGATCAGGTGAATACGGTGGTTGTGGAACGATATGGGTTGAGTTTTTGGCGAAATGATCACGAATTCCGAAAGCAGTATGGGATTATCGTGGTGTAAAAACCAAGAATTGTCTTTCCACAATTCCGGCCTTTTTAGGCGATAGCGTTACGCAAACGACGCATAACATTCAAATAATATTCCTTGTTGACTGTTTGACCGGTTAGAAGGAATTCATAATGCACAACACCACGATAATCGAAGAAAACAGTCAACATGACCTTGATTTTGAGCGACTTTGGCGCGATTTTTTTGGTCTCGGCTCTCTTTTGGCACGATATTCGCTCGATTGATCAGATGTTTCGGGGTCTTAAGCATAGATCCAAGTCTCATCGCCAGTTATAATGCGTCTCATGACACCCTGGTAGTCGAAAAGCATCGCTTCACACACTTCACCGCGACGCCTTTTTTCCAAAAAATTTAATGTTTTCGGTAACAGTCGGGATTTGACGCGCTGGAAAAAACATCCTTCAAAATGGTATTGGCTGAGCCTTTCGATATGTCAACTTCATCAGCAACCTAACTAATTGTTAATCGACGGTTTTTCAATACCAAATCTTTGATTTGTTGAACGTGAGCTTCGTCGGTTGAGGGTGATGGTCGCCATGGACGCTCTTCGTCTTCGACACGTTCACGGCCGGCTTAGAACTCACTATACTACTTGTAAACATTTTTTTTAGACATAGCCTCATCACTGCACCATCCTCAACGTATCCGCAGCAGAAAATTGATTCCGCAAACAAAATTTAATGCAAATTCTTTGCGCAACAAATTTCGACATCGCAAAACACGAAAAACTCACTTCTAGCAGCTCGAAAAATGACACCTATCTCAAAGACTAATGACTATTTTGACATGAAATTTGACATAAATGTGACTGACAGTACTACCAACCTAAAAAAAAATATTCTCCAAATCCTTCGACGCGCGCATTTTAAATTCAAATGTCATTTGTTATTTTTTGGGCACAGTAGTATATTCCCCCCAGATCCCCGTACGTTTCGGGTTATTTTTTAATGAGCCTACGTACCTTTTTTCCTAAGCCCTGAGAATTTGTTTGACCATCAAGGACAGTTGCGCTTGTTTGTGATCGTCCTTAGCGGTCAGCTACAGTGGTACTCGTCTATGATGGGCTGGTTCATCGTAGACAATCTGTTTTCCAATCCTGAAGCTGGAGCACTTCTATCAGGCTGCCCTCCTCGCTCATATTCGTTTCTAGCGTATCCTGGAAGATATCTCAGTTCCGGGAATACATTTGGGGGGAATTGCTTCACCTCTACTTCTAGCGCGAACTTTATGATTCTATGATCCGACTTAGAGGGCTTTGATGACACTCTCCATTGTGAGATCATTCTGTTCATTGGCTTGTTGTTCCAAGTGATGTCGAGCATTTTCCTCCTACTTATTGTAACGAAAATGAATTCAAAACCCATATTTAAGTTGCTACTAATGATATTCTAAGAGAGACTCACCTTATGTGTTGGAGTCCGTATTGCTCATTTTGAGTAATGGTCGTTTGCATTACATCTTAGGATCAAGGGCAGCTTGTGTCACCTGCAGTAACTCACCAGTCTGTCCACAGCCTCTGGCGGTGCTGTGGATGCCTATCCCGAGAAATAAGTTACAGCCAGAACGAAGTCCGGTCAAAAGAAATCAATGTTGTACCAGATGACTATTCAAGTTCTAGGTCTCTCGCTAGAGATATCCCAAATTTTCTTGTTGGCGTCCGTCTTGAGGGTTTTGCCCTCCCCTTTGCAGACTCATGGTTGATCTTGAATCAATGGGATGCCCAGGTTGTCCGCTGTGAATTTGCTCGCGATAACGTTTTTACGCTGCCATCCTCCCCTTTAGCCCCTCCAGAATCTCCTGTGTGGAGGAGGAGGGGTGTTCCTTGTACGCATGTCTTCATGCCAGGGACTTCCAGAGTCTCCGAAGTCGCAGCTTAATTTGGCGTAGCTGAACCTGAAGTTCAGGCGGATGAATTTATACGATTCATTGTCTATATAAAGGTTTCATCCCGAGTCCCCGACGTTGCTGCTGACCATACGCCAGGCCGAGGTGCTAAAGCCCTCGTTCTGGTTCTTTATGAGCCCGAAACCAACTCAATGTCGTCTCCCCTTTTTGCGAAGAGGATGGGGCCTTTCCAGTCAACCAGCTTGGTAATGATCTCCCTCAACCACATAGCGGGCATATCTTCCTTCCATTGAACACACTAGATTATTGTCGACGACAACTCTACAATCTTCGAACAAATTGTTCCGATCGCTCCTTCATAGCATATAGCTGCTATTCAAACTGGCCGATCTAAATTGAGATAAAGAGTTTATTCCATTTTCTGCCATAGTTTTGATGCAACCAAATTTAAGGTTTTTTTTTATTTTTTCAACATCTGCCTTAAACTCAAGGTCAATCTGGCATAGATTTCATTACGAGGGCTGCTATATATATTTCTGGCCTAATTATGAAAATAGGAATATTTATCAACGAAAATGGTACGGCATCGATGTTTTCTGGCACAACGGCTGCTTTTGGACGACCTTCACCGAATTCGTCTTTGAGCGAGCGTCGGCCACGATTGAATTCGTTGTACCAGTTTTTCACCGTGCTATAGGACGGTGATTCATAGCCATATAAAGATTTTAGTTCATCGATGCACTCTTGTCGTGATAATCCACGTCGAAAGTTGTGAAAAATGATCGCACGAAAATGCTCACGAGTTAATTCCATTTTTTGGTCGAGATGATTTTTTTAATTCCCTGTAAATAAAACAATTCACGATTAAATGACAAAACGTTCTGAGTGATGTTATGCTAAAAAATGTCAAACTTTCCAATGGAAATGTCAGATTGCACCTGACAACACTTAGTGTTGCCTAGGCCAGAAATATATTTAGCAACCTATGTATAGCTGCTATTCAAACTGGCCGATCTAAATTGAGATAAACAGTTTATTCCATTTTCTGCCATAGTTTTTATGCAACCAAATTTAAGGTTTTTTTATTTTTTCAACATCTGCCTTAAACTCAAGGTCGATCTGGCATTGTTTTCAAAGACAATTACGCATTGATTTGGTTTATTGCTGACTTGTGTGATTAAACTGAGGTGTGTCGCAGTCGGTTGTATCCGTTTATATTGTTGCTCGGCAGATGGCTTAGTAAATTCTTGCGGCCAATTGCTTTGGATAAGTGCCAGTATTGCGGTTGCTAATATCAGACAACACCAACAATTACCAGCATCTTGCCGTATTACAACACCAACAATGGATTTTCATGGATAAATCTGGCAATGCTTGTTTAACACAGAAATGAAGAATAACACAAGGAAATGGCATTTGCTACCCAACACAGTCAAAACACATTTGCTCAAAAGACAAGTGGTATAAGTAGACATACATATACAATATGTATATGTATATGTGTAACAGAGGGAAAGGTGAAAAGCTCAACGAAATACCACAAATGCTAACAAAACCACTCAACTGACATTCATAAGTATTTGCGTGAATATGGCCGATATTTATCGAAAATTTCACAATATCGTTGTTGAACGAAAATTATTTTTATCGATTAAACGATAGGGCAGGGATGAGATAACAGTACATGAAATATACTTTTATTTTTCAGGTTTTGTAGAACTATTCCAAGCTCTCGTACTATTTCAATGCCTAATGTTCGATATTGCAATCCCACAAATATCGATAATTTATTCACATCGCCTCTTATTCGTTGTGGTATTTACAATAAATATGTACAAAGAATTAAATAATAAATACATTGCAATGCTCAGAGGATTATGTGTACTGCACATACACATGATAATATAATATTACAAATAAACCATACAATGCTGTAATACAGAGACTGCAACAAAGGAATAAATTGATCCTGTAGAAGCATTTTGGTTGCGGGTCGACGTCTGTAAATGTTTTGTTGTCTGACACTTGTCTTCCACAGTTGGCTTGTGTATCTGGCGGCATCTTCCTTTTGTAATATTGTTGTGATTGAAAGTGAGAAAGTACAGAGCTGAAAATGTCTCGGCAGAAAAGTCAAAGCGATTGACGATGTCGTGCAGTATCAACAACAATAATGCCAATAAATTTGCTATCAAAACGTGTAAAACTAATCCCACAATGACATCAGTGACCCAACAGAACGAATGTCAGCCGCATGCAACATGCCTTCGAACAGCTCATTGTGCTGAGATGCTCACAGTTGGCGCTCAGGAAAGAAGAAATTCTATCCGCTAAACAGGATTTGTTTTGAAGTGCGAGTTGTGGCTTTGACAGAGAGACGTTTTGCATTTCATTTCTATTTGGGTGTCATGGTGCGTTTTCTCAAGGTTTGTATGTATCTATATGTATGTATTTGTATTAAGGGGCTAAATTTAAACACATTTGTTTTAAGTGAAAAAACATTCAGAAATAAATATAAAAGAAAGAAGAAGTATCACATGGCCCTGGTTTGGATATAATATCGATATTTATTAGGAATATGTAAGCTGTTTTGTTATTAAATTGCCAATAATCGGTTATTGTGTTACTAATGCTGCTCCAAAATGGGAATGCTGAGACAAACTAAGTAAGTTTTTCCACAAACTAAAAAAAAACAAGAAAAACGTTATTTTGTGTTGTATCGAAGCTATATATACCATTCACAAATAAAAAATGCTCCTTTGAATATCTTGTTTCAGATCGTTCACTTTGTACGGCAGCTATATGCTATAGTGATTCGAACTGAACAATTTCTTCGGGGATTGCATTATATAGTGGTCCGATGGAGGGTTGGCGGGTCACACGGACATATTTAAATCGACTCAGCTCATGATGCTGTTTATTTATATTTCATAGGGTCTTCGATGTTTCCTTTTGGGTATATTTAGTGTTCTTTGCTTATTGCAGCGAAATTATCCTCCTCGATCTTGAGCTTACTAAGTGAAGTGAAGGCTAAGGACACATCAAGCCACATTACCTGAAACATTTAATTTTATTTATATGCATTAAGATATCTTAAAAATATTGTCGGAATAGCCCTCATATTCGGAATCTGTTCTTTAAAAGCTTGCTGTCTGATTTCGAACATGTTAAGATAAAAATTGAAACATACTATAGTATATACTTATAAGAGTATTAAGTAAACTGACCCCGCTTGAATCTTCGTTTTATTTCAGCTTGATAAAATGTGGTTAGTGACCGACTCGAGATGAATTACCCTTCCCGAGGTCAATGACTTTTAGTGAGTTCAATAACTTTTAGCAGAGTCAATGAGCTAGTGAAGCCAGTGACACTTCACGAGTTCAATAGAAGCAAGAGGCAAATTTGATTCGAAGGCCTACACTTCAGATTCCCAAAACTAAAATATGTACTCCGAAAAGTGCACTTAATTTTCATGAAGAGAGTTGTACGTGATCAAATTTCGATCTCATATTCATGGAGAGCTTTATAACAGTTGATGCGATTGCGACCGAAAACGCAATGAATACCATCGATCAAACACCGTAATCATCAGACTTGGCTCCGTGTGATTTTTTCTAGTTCCCCAAACCAAAATTTCTGCTCCGTGGAACCCGCTCAATCGAAGAAATAAAACAAAATTCGCTGAAGGAGCTGAATGCCACCCTTAGTGCTTATGAAAAGTGTATTGGATCTGGTGGGATTACTTTGAGGGTGACAAAATATTGATAAATAAATAAATACTTTATTTACAATTTCCGGATACTTTTTGGTCACAATATATACTTGGATTAGCGAATAATGCATCAGTTGTCTAGTTTCTAAGAGTCTGCGAGGACTTTCTAAAATATTGATTAAGGGATTGTCTCAGTGTGACCCTCAGAAAAATTACTGATTTTCGCGATTTTTTATTAATGTTGAATCTAACTAATCAGTTAGATTTTTTTAGAAGTAAATACATTCATCACGAATACAAAATGACTTTTTTTAAGTTTATTTATTGGGAGTATAATAGTTAAATAAATTGTTGAAATGGCATGAAAAAAAGGTTATTTACGATGTCCACGATTGCGGCCGCAATTTTGGTCTAAATCAAAATTTCAAAAAGATTATTAATCTGTAGGAAAGCCGCTATTGCGCTTTGGAAAGTTTTTTTTTGGAAAGTTGACAAAGTGGCGGCGGTTTGAACAAAAAGTATCGAAGATTTAAAAAGAAAACTAAAAATTCTGAAAAAAACGCGTTTAAAGACTGGAGTCGCTCGTTCGCTTGTGTCCGTTATTTTGCAAGTTGAAGTTGATGTTTAACTTTGAAAACGTGATATTTTAAAACAAAAGATCCATAAAAACGACAGGCCACGTTCTACTACGCGTGATAAGTGCTCCCCGAACCATAACAAACGAAGCTGCTAAGGTGTTAGCCAGGATGTCGCCGATTGACATCCAATTTATCAGGGAGGTCAACAGCAACAAAAAGAGAGGAAGGAATTAAAAGCATCTCAATGTGGCAGCAAAGATGGCAAACGTCATGTAAAGGACGATGGACCCACAGACCGATTTCGGACATATATTCGTGGATAGGTTAGATAACATGAGGACCTGGATCTGACCCAAAACTCAGTGACCATGGATGCTTTAGGAGCTACCTATACAAATATCGTCATGACTTTAGTCCATATTGTCCGACGTGTATAGATTATATACAAGTAGAAGACTCTGAGCACGTAGTCTATCTTTGCCGTCGGTTTTCAAGTATAATATAAGGGAAAAGCTGAAAACTACACTTGGAGGTAATCTCACGGTGGAAATTTGACTGCACTTATGTGCGAGTTCTGTGTAAAATGGACAGCTGTCAGCGAAGCGTCAGCGCTAATTATGATAAGATTGAGGCATTTACAAAAGATTAATCCAGTGGTCCGGTGGGAGAGACATAAGATGGCAGAAGGTTAGGTTTAGGGGATTAAAGTTCTTGCTTTCGATGCTTCCTCCTACTATAAAATAAAGAAAGACCACGTTTTTTAACTTTGATCATAAACTGTAGTCCAATGGTTGCAAATCTGGACTTCCAGACGGCTAATCATTTGCAGTTATTGAGTCAGGAATACTGCTTTCAAGCCATTGCTGGGTGTTTTTGCTTTGTGTCGTAGAACAAAATCTTGCCCAATCCAAGGTTCCCTATCTAAAAATTATTGCTTAACTTTTTTACCTTAGAAGACGTGGTAAATCTTGTCACAGAAGTGAAGAAGTGTAATTTCTTTACAATTGACTCTCCACCAAACCAATGCAGCAGCTGTATGGTGACCATGTTGAACCCTCAGAATAACATTTTTGCGTGTTTGAAAGGTTTTGAATAGATTTTGTCGTTTTGCTTATCAAAAACTTCTTTAACAGTGAATATTTAGGATACTTTCATGACCGTTAACCGCGTGCCATTCAAGAAGCCGATTGCATCATAATTTGCTTCGAGCTCACTGCCAGAAGCTCACCAGTTTATGTAGAAATTATCTTGAATAAACCTTGACATTTATATCAATGATATAACTTGTTCCTTTGGCATAATTTTTGGTTTTTAAAGGAGTTCTTTGCGGATGTGTTCGGAAACAGTTTTTATGGCTGAGTTGTATTGCATGCAAGGCAGACTTTTCCTGTTATCCACTGTAGACGTTTGGGAAGAAATAAAAAATACTGCGGAAATTAAGCACCTTCGAAATATATATATATTTTGTCAATAGATGTCGCTGCAATTGTATATTTCCAGGGCGAACCATTTCTGAAGCGAATGGGAACAGGAGAAAAGAGTGGATGAAGTCCACAATAATGTGCGAAAAAGTTCATGGTCCAAACGTGGAGAAGCTCAAATGGTCGCAAAGCCAGAATTGACGCCTCGAAAGGTTATGTTGAGTGTTTGGTGGGATTGGAAACGAAAGGCTCCAGCCTGGTCGAACGATTGATTCTACATGAGATTGAAGCAAGCAATTGAAAAAAGCGGCAAGAACTGATCAACAGAAAGGGCTTCAACTTCCATCAGGACAACGTTAGATCACACACATCTTTGACATTACACCATCGGACTACTATTTGTTTCGGTCAATGCAGAACTTCCTTTATGGAGTAAAGTTGGCATCGTGGGATGCCTGTGATTAATAAATTTATATCAAAAATCTCTAATTTTCCGTGCTGTCGAAACAAGTTGTCCAAAGCGAGCAGTTTTTTCGAATCTCTTTTCATCTAACCTAAAAGTAGCTTTAGTTGAAAATGATGTAGTTACTTCTTAATGTGTGCAGTTAATAAGTAGAATATAAAAAGCGGCAAGCAACTTTAACGATGCAAGTGTTAGTAACCCACTTTTCAACACTTTATCTGCTCGGAAATTTTCAAAAGCTTTCAAACTAAATCATAAAACCGCGCGTAGCTAACATAGCTACCGTTCTAACTGTTGTTGGCGGCAACTACTATTTCACTGCCGCAGTAAAAATTATTTGTTATTCCAGCATAAACGCGAGAATCGCCCTCCATTCCGCTCGTGCCGCCATTTTTAAATATGTTGCAGTGCTTTTATGCGACAGCTGCACTTGCCATTGCGTAAGTAAGCGTAGCGCTGCGGTAGTGGCACCAACATATGTGCAGCAACTAAATTTTCCCAAGCACACCAAACTTCTTAACGTACTTGGTAAGTTTAATTTTTTTCCTGCGGAAATAACTTATTTGCCTTTTTAAATCGTTCGTCTGTTACATCTTTAGGATTTGGAAATTATGTCAACTCTCGGACGAAGTTTTCGCTGCAATGCATCACCACTGCCGCGCGCGCCTCGCTGCCCAGTCGAACGTCGCCACTTTGCTGCATGACTAATTCGCTCGACTAAGGCTCGCCCGATGCGCGCTTGGATTCATGCCTCCGACTCTGCCTCCGCAGCTGCTGCAGTGCTACAATGTGCCAAAATTGTTACAAGTGAACTCTTGATTTGCTGCCGCGTGCCACCACCATGGACGACACTGCCACTTAGCGTTCTTTGTAGCCTAAAAATGTGAAGTGACTTTGGGTCCATTCAACCAACTAACTAACTTTTTCGCCTATGCAGTCACTTTGCTCGCGTGTATATACATATTTGTGAAAGTTTGTGTGTATGTGTGGTGCTTCAGTGCTTCTATTTGCTGGCAAAGTGAAGATGCGCACGCAAAAGCAGCATCATTCATTCTTGCCCAAAATTTGTCGTGAATTTTTTATGTGCTGCTTGCGGCACAAAGCGACGTGTTTGGCCCACTGTGCGCTAAGTCGTTTTTGCATATCCTGCTGGCCATCCGTTGACTTGGGAAATGGTCAACGGCTGTTTTGCGCCGAGATAGGCGCTGGTCGTGCCATTTGCTCGAGCTTGGGCTTGACTGCTGCCGTTACTAAAGCTCCCTGAGCTCCCTGAGCTCCCTGAGCTTTAGCACAATGGTTACGACAATAAAAAAAAAATCGCTAGTACAAGTAAGTATTTTTGAGAATGTGTGTTAAATAAAGTGTTTTAAATGAATGTCAGATGCGTTTGAAAAGCGCCTGCCAGTCCCGAAGGTTTTGCAGCGCCTTACAAGTTTCGAGATCTTATTTATTTTTTTAATGCTTGTAATTTACGTTTTTCCTGCTTTCTTTGCTAACTGGGTCAGTAGTTAAGTAGTTTCCTGTAAAAAGCCAACAGTTGACAAGATAATTGCAACTATTTAAGTCGTCGGTTCTTTTCATTGCAGTAAATTAAAAATGCAGCTTAGAGAATTTTCTGCAAAGAAGATGAGTTACTTAATTTCACTAATTATTTCTAAAACTTTTGGTTATGTAAGTTAAGTATAAGTAATTAAAAACTGACGAAAAGTGAGCAGAGAAATATTATTTTCTCATTATGCCTCAAAATATATTATTACTGGCGATGAGTCTTGGTTCTTACGACCTGGAAACAGATGATTAATCGAATAATGGGGCAAAGGCGAGTCGAAATCGAAAAACCACGTCACAGCAGATCAAAAATCAAGGTTATGTGACAGTTTTTTTTTTCGATTTTTTCGATTTTCGAGGTGTGATGCTCTTCGAATTCCTTCCTACCGCCCGAACTATCAACAAGGAAAACTATTAGAGTGCTATTCGTTGAAAAAGGTCAGAATTATGAGCCGACAACTCTTGGTTTTTGCACCATGCTGCATATTGCATTGATTCTTCGTGAGTTTTTTGCCAAATTTTTAACCAATATTCCTGCCGCAGCCACCATGTTCACCTGAGTTAGCTCCTTCTTAGTTAGTGACTTCTGGCTATTTAGCAAACTCAAACGACCATACCGGGGAAACCGTTTTGAGTCAATTGAAGATACTAAACTTTAATGGCTACGCGCCCATAGGATAGCTTAGGTTAGCAAAGCTTGGTCCTTTGTGATATCAGATGGAGTTCAGTTACTAGGTCTATGAGGAGTCTGCGCTTGACGCGAATTGTTGTTGTATGTGGCCCCACTATCGATACCTCTTGCAGTATATCATACCGTCGGGACCCCAGATGCTTACAGCGTTGTCTTGTTAATGCGGACGAGTGCACAGGAGATGCTCTATTGTTTCCCTGGTGCTTTGCTCTAGACATTTCCTGCGGTCTTCTCGATATGGCAGTCTCATTCTGGGCGCGTGTCGCCCTCAGACAGTGACCAGATAGTATACCGATCATGCACATGACTTTTCTCGTTTTGCATCCGGGTAGCTCGTTCCATCGGGTTCTGTCCAGATCGTCGTATAAACAATGCAAGACTTTACCAATGTTGACTATGATTTCGGGAGTTAGCCGTAGACCATTCTTGGCAATCTCGTCCACAATTTTATTACCCTCAATGCCTTTGTGACCTGCCACTGCTGCCCTGCTTCTCAACTTCTAGCCGATTTGCCTTGATGCATGGTATCGATATTTACTGCACTCTTTCAAATTTAAAGAAATTTGGTATAAGAGAGGACAAGGGAACGAGTAAGAAAATTTTCTCCATTCCGTACCGTTTCAGATTGAAACAATTGGAGGTCCGATGTGCTCTTACGTTTGAGCAATAGTAAGCGCTGGCCAATAACCAATACTTGAGTTAATGCGATATCCTCTGAACTCGGAACGCGAAAAATTCATTGAACTACTTGCATTTCACATGGTACAATGCGATGGATGCAAATTACCAACGTTGTACGTCGGAAGACGAATTGTACCGCTAGTACAGGTGATCAGGAATGCTGTCAATGGGATTTAAATAATAAATACATATTTCTATAGCAAAGCCTTGTAAAGAAATTGCTAACTGTAGATACTAAATGTATAAGTTTGTGGCTTTGAGTTCGTGATTTGTTTGCGAATGTCCTTACACTTTGCAACCTACGGTATGCAATTGGAACTCAGATATTTGGGAAATTATGATTCCCTAAAACTCTCACCAACTAAAATACATTCATTGCCAAGTCAACTTATTCAAATTGAAACCCCAGAGGACAAACACCGACGAAAAGTGCAGACGGACAAAAATTAAATGCTAATACTAAGTCATCCGGACATATCCATTGGAGCAACAGAGGAAACAACAATGTTGACTGCGACAACGTTAGACTGCAACACGTTCGTACACTTTAACGGCAAAGCAAAAAGAAAAGAGAGAAACAACAAAAAACGCACGCAGAATGCAGTATTCAGCGAATGCACAAAGATATGGGCATGGCAGTTGAAGGATGAGCGAAAGTAAAGTTTTTGCTGGCGCATAAGCAAACGCACAATGTTTGTGCTGATTACAGTGCAAATAGCTTTTGATTTCACAAATCAAAACTTTTTGTGCGCGAGCGTGATTTATGTACGCGCCAGCGAGTAGCGAACAGCACACAATGCGCCACCGAGAGTGCAGTGGAGTAGTGTTGTGGTGATGACACAAGGCTGCGAGGCCGCTGGACACTGCAAGCAAATCAATGCCGTTCGTTGTTGGAAAGGTTGAAGACCGAGAAGTGGAAACGGGTGGCTGGCGAATTCATCTTTGCGTGGCTTGCATGCACGGATGAGCGTTGCGGCGGACATAACAATGTTGCAAGTTAGTGGCAGCAACTTGCAACTGGCAACTGAAATCTTTTCTGACTTCCTAGATTACTTCCTGATTTGTGCCGCTGACGCCTGAAAGCATATCATTTCGCGCGGCGTTCAGTACTTATTAAATACACTTTGAGCTTCGGGCTGGATGGTTGGCTGGCGTCAGGCAACATGCAACCAACCGAGTTATGTGACTGTTGCATCTTACTTACTTAGAGTTTATGTGCTTTTAAAACTCAGTCTAACGGATGTTAGCTGCAATAAAAGAGGCAAAACTTGATTGATTGAAGCTATGTGGAAACGCACTATTGATATCCGACCGCCTATGTAATGCTAATAAGACAATGTGCTGAAAATAGTGCAAACGAACCGATATTATTGGTTTGTATTTGCTACAAGAAATAAGTGTGTATGTATGTATGTATATAGTGAGGTCATCGACTGCTTTGCATATGGCAAACAAAAACAAAATGGTATAACTTTTGCGATTCATCAATTTAACCCATCAATTGGCGAATAGAACGCGATATTCCAAAGTTGCTTAAATCATGTGAAAACTGTCTAAATTGTTTTTATTAAATTATGCTTTGTTCGATAAAGTTTTTTCATTAGCCGTATGTACATATGTATTTCGAAAAGTTTTAATGAATTTTCGATAAATTTAGTTTGTCATGCAACTATTTTGTGCCCTTGATTCCCTGAAGCTTTTTAGCAGGCATAAAGGGTGGTTTCAATATTGATTTATTTTTGAAAATCAGTGATATTTATCACAGTCAATATTTTGGTATTATTTTAGTTTTGTGTACATATGTATATAGTAAATTACAAAATAGGAACTATTTGCAGTTTTTATATTCGGCTTGAAACTCCTAATCCATAACAGTTTCTTTCTTAACTTCGATTTTCTAAGGCACTTTAGAGGGAGGCCTAACGGCCTTACATCTTTGCTATTGAATGGTCATCTGAGAATACCGATCGATCCTGTTTAATTGTAGTAGAATATCCAGTTTGTGCTCTACTGGCTACAAACATTACGAAAACAAGTAAAGAAGGGCTATTTTCGGGTGTAACCGTACATTTTATATTCTTGCAACTTGCAGCGATCAAAGGCCGGAATATTTAACTGTTTCATTATCCGGAAAATCCATATTAGCAACTGGTTGACTACATACCCTTTATACAATTCTATAACATTTAATATACATACATAAAAATTTTGAACAATTTTTCTTTTCTTTTGTACCGAAAACGCAACAAAAGTTGTTGACAGCAGAAACAAATGCATCGCTCCATCAATTACATCGAGACAATTAAAAACTTTTTCATTCACATGCCAAGCTCGTTCAAGCAATTGCACTTTGGGTTCATGGATTTATTTCCATCTTTAATTCATCTTAATTGCATAGATTTAAATTCTTTTCTGATGTACAGTGGCTCTATCGCATATTCGGGCAAAAGTATGTTTAATATTAGTTTGTCAAAAAAGTCTTGCGGTATTTTTATTGAATGACTTATTGAATTTATTGAAATGGTATATAACGGTTTGATGACTCATCCCCAGCTCTTGACCGATGCTACGGCTGCTACTATGCCGATCTCTTTCGACCAATTCAGCGATTTTATCGCAATTTTCGACGACAGGCCTTCCGGAGCGTGTCGCATCTTCGACCACCTCTACACCAGAACGAAAACGTTGAAACCATCGTTGTGGGGTGGAAATGGAAACTGTATCGGGTCCATAAACTGCACAAATTTTATTGGCGGCTTGAGATGCATTTTTGCCTTTATCGTAGTAGTCCTGTAAAATACGCCGTATTTTCTCTTTATTTTGCTCCATGTTTGCGACGCTATAACTCACGAACGACTTAAGCGAAACGACAATCAATCAAACACGTGTTAGCGCGTGAAATGAGCTTTCCAAAAAGGTATAGCATGACCCGATGCGACGAATAAAACTAGAACTACGCGCTTTCAGCGCCAACTAACGAAAATACCGCAAGACAACCTAATATTAATGTGCTCCACATTGTCTGGAAACATTGGCTGGCGCATTAAGTGTACTGTATACTAGTTAGAAAGGGAAAGAATCAAATGAAACTTAACAATGTGTTCGCTACGTGATGTTGGAATATCAGGATAATATTACCTACCACATTTGGTTGAAATCTATTAAGTAAGCCCCGAGTATGGTTTAGTTTTGGTGAGTGGCCGGCGTTACAAGGTGCATTCCAAAGTAAACAGAACTTAAAAAAAACAGAAAAAATGGTTTTTTCAGCAAAATAAATTTATTTGATTCAAGATAGTCTCCTTCTGCTTCAATACAGCTTTTTGCACGGTCCAAAAGCATGTCGAACGAGTGTTTCAGCTCGTTTCGCTTTCCTTTCATCAGCAAATGAATTTTTCCGCAAAGGAAGCGGTCGTATGGTGCCATATTAGGTGAATGCGGGGAGTGGTTAATGGTTAAAATGTGATTTTTAGTCAAATAATCGGTCACAATAGTCGATAGATGAGACGGTGCATTATCGTGCAACAAACGCCAACTTTCATCTTCGCGATATTCGGGCCGAAGACGTCGAATACGGCGCAACAAACGCTTGAAAAACTCCAAGGTAGAATATGATGAGAGTTGTTCAATTCCATTTCCATCAATTTCAATAATGATTTCGGCTGAGTTTTTATGAATTCACGCAGAGTTTCGATGGAATTTTCGGTGATCCGAATTTTGATTGGACTACATGTTGATCGTCATTTATGACCTCACGACTGCTTTGAAAACGTTGAAACCACTCCTGCACTCTGCTAGGGGATAGGCAATTATCGCCATAAACTTGTTTCATCAATTGAAATATTGCGGTAAAAGTTTTACCAATTTTAAAACAAAATTTAACGTTGGCTCTTTGTTCTTAGCTTCCAATCAATGAAATGTCATGAAATTCTCACTGAACAATTGATGAAGATAGCAAATTCTACAGCCCCATTCGACATATAGATGGCGCCACCAGGGGCGCTGGATTCCTGTTTACTTTGGAACGTCCCTTGCATAATTGAAATTCTCGCATTTTTACAGGATACTCAGGGCATACTGAAATTATGGAGAAAACACCACCTGCTGAACCTGGATATGGTGAACCCGATTTCCAACTCGATGAAGATGGAGTAGATACTCCATTGCCCGACCATGAAGAAATTCTAATAGCAATTACCCCTCTGAAGAAAAACAAACGGCGGGTCGATGGATTGCCGACCGAACTATACGTTCTGCGTCAGCTATCGTGAGATAAGCCTTGAGCTGCTATCTGAAAACAGGCGGTATAATCTTTTACAAGAGTATACGCTGATAACAGCGATTTCATTGGCCATAATAACCGCTCCGTTAGTTCTGCTTTCTCCAGACTGGATAAAGAGTCGAAGCAAATGAGTCTCGTAGTGGACGAGGGCAAAGGGATATATCTCTTGCCTTCAAACAAACAGTCGCCGAACACGCGACTTGGCTTCCCCATCAGTGTTGATAGTCATAAGTTCGAAGTCGTAGATAATTTCATTAAACTTAGAATCAGTATTAATACCAACAACAACGTCAGTCTTGAAGTAAAACGCAGAATAACTCTTGCCAACAGGTGCTACTTCGTATATATGGATTCGCTCTTTCCACACGAACAATGACCAAATTTTGCAAGTCACTTATCATCACCGTTCTGCTTTAAGGTGTAGATGATGAGAGGTGTATGAACGATGACAACATCTGATAAGTCAGCGTTCTGAGTTTTGAAGAGATAGGTTCTGCGGCAGATTTATGGTCCGCATTGGCCACGGCGAATATCGCATTCGATGGAATGATGAGCTGTACGAGATATATGATGACATTGACATAGTTCAGCGAATTTAGATACAGCGGCTACGCTGGCTAGGTCATGTTGTCCTACAGGTCTGAGAGTATTCGTCGCGGCTACGCTGGCTAGGTCATGTTGTCCTACAGGTCTGAGAGTATTCGTCGCGGTACCCGTCAGGGGAAGCAGAGGAAGAGGAAGACCTCCACTCCATTGGAAAGACCAGGTGCAGAAGGACCTCTACACTAGGAATCGGCTGTGTCTACGGCAATAAAGAAGAAGAAGATTACAAATTTGAGTTCAAAAAAGTTCAATCACGTGCATATAAAAAATCTTACATACGAGGGCTGCTATATTTTTTCTGGCCTAGGCAACACTAAGTGTTGCCAGGTACAATCTGACATTTCTATTGGAAAGTTTGACATTTTTTAGCATAACATCGCTCAGAACGTTTTGTCATTTAATCGTGAATTGTTTTATTTACAGGGGATTAAAAAATTCAACTCGGCCAAAAAATGGAATTAACTCGTGAACATTTTCCTG
>JAPZAG010001415.1:0-32126 GCA_027475135.1 Bactrocera correcta | reverse complement strand
AGTTCTTTCCCAAATGACTCCGTTATGCCGTTAAGGCTTTTGCAGGCTTCAGTAAGAAAAAGAGGGTTAAGTAACTTAAATATGTTAAACTAATGATTTGAAGCATTTCGATATCGATTGCTAAATGTGTATATACAAGAAAATCGACTTTATACCTAAATATAAGATTACGGAATAATTCCAAATGTACTGTCGTTATGCCGCCATGGCTTTGTATCACCTTCAATACGTTAAAGAAGGTTTATTAACTTAAATATGTTAAACTAATGATTTGAAGCATTTCGATATCGATTGCTAAATGAGTATATACAAGAAAATCGAATTCATACCTAAATATAAGATTACGTAGTTCTTCTAAATGCACTGCCGTTATGCCGTTAAGGCTTTTGCAGGCTTCAGTAAGAAAAAGAGGGTTAAGTAACTTAAATATGTTAAACTAATGATTTGAAGCCTTTCGATATCGATTGCTAAATGTGTATGTACAACAAAATCGACTTTATACCTAAATATAAGATAACGGAATTCATATAAATATACTGCCGTTATGCCGTTATGGCTTTATGTAATTTTCAGTAAGATAACGAAGGTTAATTAACTTAAATATGTTAAACTTATGATTTGAAGCATTTCGATATCGATTGCTAAATATGTGAATACAAAAAAATCGACTTTGTACCTAAATATAAGATTACGGAATTCTTCCAAACGCACTGCCGTTATGCCGTTATGGCTTCATATTAACTTCAGTTCGTTAAAGAAGGTTTATTAACTTAAATATGTTAAACCAGTTATTTGAAGCATTTCGATATCGATTGCTTAATGCATATATACAAGAAAATCGACTTTATACCTAAATATAAGGCTACGGAATTCTTCCAAATGTACTGTCGTTATGCCGCCATGGCTCTTTATCAACTTCAATACGTTAAAGAAGGTAAATTAACTTAAATATGTTATACTAATGATTTGAAGCATTTCGATATCGCTGGCTAAATGTGTATATACAAGAAATCGAATTTATACCTAAATATAAAATTATAATATTACGGAATTCTTCTAAATGCACTACCATTATACCGCTAAGGCTTTTGCAGACTTCAGTAAGAAAAAGAGGGTTAGGTAACTTAAATATGTTAAACTAATGATTTGAAGCATTTCGATATCGATTGCTAAATGTGTATGTACAACAAAATCGACTTTATACCTAAATATAAGATAACGGAATTCATATAAATTTACTGCCGTTATGCCGTTATGGCTTTATGTAAACTTCAGTAAGATAAAGAAGGTTAATTAACTTAAATATGCTAAACCAGTTATTTGAATCATTTCGATATCGATTGCAAGATGTGTATTTATAAGAAAATCGACTTTATGCCTAAATATAAGACTACGGAATTCTTCCAAACGCACTGCCGTTATGCCGTTATGGCTTTATATTAACTTCAGTTCGTTAAAGAAGGTTTATTAACTTAAATATGTTAAACCAGTTATTTGAAGCATTTCGATATCGATTGCTTAATGCATATATACAAGAAATTCGACTTTATACCTAAATATAAGACTACGGAATTCTTCCAAATGTACTGTCGTTATGCCGCCATGGCTCTTTATCAACTTCAATACGTTAAAGAAGGTTAATTAACTTAAATATGTTAAACTAAAGATTTGAAGCATTTCGATATCGCTTGCTAAATGTGTATATACAAGAAAATCGAATTTATACCTAAATATAAAATTATAACATTACGGAATTCTTCTAAATGCACTGCCGTTAGGCTTTATGTAGTCTTCAGTAAGCTAAAAAATGTTTATTAACTTAATATGTTAAACTAATGATTTCAAGCATTTCGATATGGATATCTAAATGTGTATATAAAAGAAAATCGACTTCATACCTAAATATAAGGTTACGGAATTCTTCCAAATGCACTGCCGTTATGGCTTTATATCAACTGCAATACGTTAAAGAAGGTTAACTAACTTAAATATGTTAACCTAATGATTTGAAGCATTTCGATATCGCTTGCCAAATATGTATATACAAGAAAATCGAATTTATACCTAAATATAAGATAACGGAATCCTTCTAGATCCACTGCCGTTATGCCGTTAACGCTTTATGTAAACTTCATTAAGATAAAGAAGGTTTATTAATTTAAATATGTTAAACTATATTTCAATATCGATTACTTAATGTGTATATACAAGAAAATCGACTTTATATCTAAATATAAGATTACGGAATTCTTCCAATCCTACTGTCATTATGCCGCCATGGCTTTGTATCAACTTCAATACGTTAAAGAAGGTTAATTATTTTAAATATGTTAAACTAATGGTTTGAAGCATTTCGATATCGATTGCCAAATGTGCAAATACAAGAAAATCGACTTTATACCTAAATATAAAATTATAACATTACGGAATTCTTCTAAATGCACTGCCGTTATACCGTTAAGGCTTTATGTAGACTTTAGTAAGCTAAAAAATGTTTATTAATTTAATATGTTAAACAAATGATTAGAAGCATATATGTATGTTATATATACGTTAAACTAATGAGTTGAAGCATTTCGATATCGATTGCTAAATGTGTATATACAAGAAAATCGATTTTATACCTAAATAAAAGATTACGGAATTCACTGAAATATACTGCCGTTATGGCTTTATTTAAACTTCAGTAAGTTAAGAAGGTTAATTAACCTAAATATTTTAAACCAGTTATTTGAAGATTTTCGATATCGATTGCTAAATGTGTAAATCCAAGAAACTCGACTACATACCTAAATATAAGATTACGGAATTCTTCCAAATGCACTGTCGTTATGGCTTTATATCAACTTCAACACTTTAAAGAAGGTTAATTAACTTAAATATGTTAAACTAATGATTTGAAGCATTTCGATATCGCTTGCAAAATATGTATATACAAGAAAATCGAATTCATACCTATATATAAGACTACGGAATTCTTCCAAATGTACTGTCGTTATGCCGTTAACTTTTTATGTAGACTTCAGTGCGTTAAAGAAGGTTTAATAACTTAAATATGTTAAACTAATGATTTGAAGCATTTCGATTTCGATTGCTAAATATGTATATACAAGAAAATCGACTACATACCTAACTAAAAGATTACGGAATTCTTCCAAATGTACTGTCATTATGCCGCCAAGGCTTTGTACCAACTTCAATACGTTAAAGAAGGTTAATTTTTTTTAAATATGTTAAACTAATGGTTTGCAGCATTTTGATATCGCTTGCTAAATGAATACATACAAAAAAGTCGAATTTATACCTAAATATAAGATAACGGAATTCTTCTAAATTCAATGCTGTTATACCGTTAAGGCTTTATGTAGACTTCAGTGCGTTAAAGAAGGTTTATTAACTTAAATATGTTAAACTAATGATTTGAAGCATTTCGATATCGATTGCTAAATGTGTATATACAAGAAAATCGACTTTATACCTAAATATAAGATTACGGAATTCTTCCAAATGTACTGTCGTTATGTCGCCATGGCTTTATGTCAACTTCAATTCGTTAAAGAAGGTTAATTAACTTAAAAAAGTCAAACTAATATTTTGAAGCATTTTGATGTCGCTTGGTAAATGAGTATATACAAGAAAGTCGAATTTATACCTAAATATAAGATAACGGAATTCTCCTAAATGCAGTGCAGTTGTACCGTTAAGGCTTTATGTAGACTTCAGTGCGTTAAAGAAGGTTTATTAACTTAAATATGTTAAACTAATGATTTGAAGCATTTCGATATCGATTGCTTAATGCGTATATTGAACAAAATCGACTTTATACCTAAATATAAGATAACGGAACTCTTCCAAATGCACTGCCGTTATGCCGTTAAGGCTTTTGTAGACTTCAGTAAGATAAAGAGGCTTAATTAACTTAAATCTGTTAAACTTATGATGTGAAGCATATCGGCATCGATTGCTAAATGTGTATATACAAGAAAATCGACTACATACCTAAATATAAGATTACGGAATTCTTCTACATGCACTGCCGTTATGGCGCCATGGCTTTATGTTAACTTCAGGCGTTAAAGAAGCTTTATTAACTTAAATATGTTAAACTAATGATTTGAAGCATTTCGATATCGATTGCTAAATGTGTATATACAAGAAAATCGAATTCATACCTAAATATAAGATTACGTAATTCTTCTAAATGCACTGCCGTTATGCCGCTAAGGCTTTTGCAGACTTCAGTAAGAAAAAGAGGGTTAAGTAACTTAAATATGTTTAACTGATGATTTGAAGCATTTCGATATCGATTGCTAAATGTGTATATACAAGAAAATCGAATATACATATACCTAAATATAAGATTACGGAATTCTTCCAAATGTACTGTCGTTATGCCGCCATGGTTTGTATCAATTACAATACGATAAAGAAGGATAATTATTTTAAATATGTTAAACTAATGGTTTGAAGCATTTCGATATCGACTGCTAAATGTGTAAATACAACAAAATCGACTTTATACGTAAATATAAAATTATAACATTACGGATTTCTTCTAAATGCACTGCCGTTATACCGTTAAGGCTTTATGTAGACCTCATTAAGCTAAAAAATGTTTATTAACTTAATATGTTAAACTAATGATTTGAAGCATTTCCATATCGATAGCTAAATGTGTATATACAAGAAAATCGACTTTATACCTGAATATAAGATTACGGAATTCTTCTACATGCACTGCCGTTATACCGCCATGGCTTTATATCAACTTCAATATGTTAAAGAAGGTTAAATAACTTAAATATGTTAAACTAATGATTTGAAACATTTCGATATCGCTTGCTAAATGTGTATATACAAGAAAATCGAATTTATACCTAAATATAAGATAACGGAATTCTTCTAAACGCACTGCCGTTATGCCGTTAAGGCTTTATGTAGACTTCAGTAAGATAGAGGGGAATAATTAACTTAAATATGTTAAACTTATGATTTGAAGCATTTCGATATCGATTGCTAAATATGTAAATACAAAAAAATCGACTTTGTACCTAAATATAGGATTACGGAATTCTTTTAAATGCACTGCAGTTATACCGTTAAGGCTTTATGTAGACTTCAGTGCGTTAAAGAAGGTTTATTATAAATAACTTGAAATTGTAAAACTAATGATTTGAAGCATTTCGATATCGATTGCTAAATGAGTATGTACAAGAAAATCGAATTCATACCTAAATAGAAGATTACGTAATTCTTCTAAATGCACTGCCGTTATGCCGTTAAGGCTTTTGCAGACTTCAGTAAGAAAAAGAGGGTTAAGTAACTTAAATATGTTTAACTGATGATTTGAATCATTTCGATATCGATTGCTAAATGTGTTCGTACAAAAAAATCGACTTTATACTTTAATATAAGATAACGGAATTCATATAAATATACTGCCGTTATGCCGTTATGGCTTTATGTTAACTTCAGTGCGTTAAAGAAGGCTTATTAACTTTAATATGTTAAACTAATGATTTGAAGCATTTCGATATCGATTGATAAATGTGTATATACAAGAAAATCGACTTTATTCCTAAATATAAAATTATAACATTACGGATTTCTTCTAAATGCACTGCCGTTATACCGTTAAGGCTTTATGTAGACCTCATTAAGCTAAAAAATGTTTATTAACTTAATATGTTAAACTAATGATTTGAAGCATTTCGATATCTATAGCTAAATGTGTATATACAAGAAAATCGACTTTACATATACCTAAATATAAGATTACGGAATTCTTCCAAATGTACTGTCGTTATGCCGCCATGGTTTGTATCAACTACAATACGATAAAGAAGGTTAATTATTTTAACCTTCAAGAAGTCGCGCGTAGTTTTTTCGACCGCCCATGGTGAATAAAGTATTATAATTTTTGTGTATATGATCCCAGATATTTGGTAGCTCTAGTAGCTTGAGGTTAGTTCATTTCCAATCGAATGCACTATTTCCGTCTCTTTTTAACGCTTGTCGACTGTTTATAGCGAGCATTTAATTCAGTTGCCTCTCGTCGTCGAAAAGACTACGCGAGTAAGTGAAAGTGAAATAATGAAATTTCTCCTAGAGGAAGATGATGAAAGTGATGAAACTTTAAGTGATGAAGGATCAGAAGTCTCTGACCCCTTGTCTGATGTGGAATGTAATGAGGAATCAGAAATATCTGAATGTAGACCAGATGTGGAATCTGATGAAGAAATGGAACATTCAAACGAAGAAAGTAACTCGGAAGAGGAAAACATTCCTTTGGCTGATAGAGCTGCATACTTCATGGCACGTGATCATGTTACAAAATGGAAAAAATCAAATAGTGATAGAGTCAGGTATCCACCCCATAATATTCTGACTCAAGAGGCTGGTGTTCTTGGAAAAGACGTGGGCGTAACAACATCTCTAAAAGCATGGGATTTGTTCATATGCGATAAAATTATAACGACAGTAGTAAAATATACTAACGAATTTATTCTACATGCACCGCCGTTATGCCACCATGGCTTCATGTCACTTTCCGTAGGTTAAAGAAGGTAATTTAACTTAAATATGTTAAACTAATGATTTGAAGCATTTCGATATCGATTGCTAAATGTGCTAGTACAAGAAATTTGACTTTATACCTAAACATAGGATAACGGAATTCTTCCAAACGCACTGCCGTTAATCCGCCATGGCTTTATGTCAACTTCAGTTCGTTAAAGTTGGTTTGTTAACTTAAATATGTTAAAGTAATGATTTGAAGCATTTCGATATCGATTGCTAAAAGTGTATATACAAGAAAATCGACTTTATACCTAAATATAAGATTACGGAATTCTTCCAAATTACCGTCGTTATGCCGCCATGGCTTTATTTCACCTTCAATACGTTAAAGTTGGTTAATTAACATAAATATGTTAAACTAATGATTTGAAGCATTTCGATATCGATTGCTAAAATTGTAAACACAAGCAAATCGACTTTATACCTTAATATAAGATTACGGAATTCTTCTTAATGCACTGCAGTTATACCGTTAAGGCTTTATGTAGACTTCAGTGTGTTAAAGAAGGTTTATTTTAAATAACTTGAAAATGTAAAACTAATGCTTTGAAGCATTTCGATATCGATTGCTAAATGTGTATATACAAGAAAATCGAATATACATATACCTAAATATAAGATTACGGAATTCTTCTAAATGTACTGTCGTTATGCCGCCATGGTTTGTATCAATTACAATACGATAAAGAAGGTTAATTATTTTAAATATGTTAAACTAATGGTTTGAAGCATTTCGATATCGACTGCTAAATGTGTAAATACAACAAAATCGACTTTATACGTAAATATAAAATTATAACATTACGGATTTCTTCTAAATGCACTGCCGTTATACCGTTAAGGCTTTATGTAGACCTCATTAAGCTAAAAAATGTTTATTAACTTAATATGTTAAACTAATGATTTGAAGCATTTCGATATCGATAGCTAAATGTGTATATACAAGAAAATCGACTTTATACCTGAATATAAGATTACGGAATTCTTCTACATGCACTGCCGTTATATCGCCATGGCTTTATATCAACTTCAATATGTTAAAGAAGGTTAAATAACTTAAATATGTTAAACTAATGATTTGAAACATTTCGATATCGCTTGCTAAATGTGTATATACAAGAAAATCGAATTTATACCTAAATATAAGATAACGGAATTCTTCTAAACGCACTGCCGTTATGCCGTTAAGGCTTTATGTAGACTTCATTAAGATAGAGGGGAATAATTAACTTAAATATGTTAAACTTATGATTTGAAGCATTTCGATATCGATTGCTAAATATGTAAATACAAAAAAATCGACTTTGTACCTAAATATAAGATTACGGAATTCTTTTAAATGCACTGCAGTTATACCGTTAAGGCTTTATGTAGACTTCAGTGCGTTAAAGAAGGTTTATTATAAATAACTTGAAAATGTAAAACTAATGATTTGAAGCATTTCGATATCGACTGCTAAATGAGTATGTACAAGAAAATCGAATTCATACCTAAATATAAGATTACGTAATTCTTCTAAATGCACTGCCGTTATGCCGTTAAGGCTTTTGCAGACTTCAGTAAGAAAAAGAGGGTTAAGTAACTTAAATATGTTTAACTGATGATTTGAAGCATTTCGATATCGATTGCTAAATGTGTTTGTACAAAAAAATCGACTTTATACCTAAATATAAGATAACGGAATTCATATAAATATACTGCCGTTATGCCGTTATGGCTTTATGTAAACTTCAGTAAGATAAAGAAGGTTAATTAACTTAAATATGTTAAACCAGTTATTTGAAGCATTTCGATATCGATTGCAAAATGTGTATGTACAAGAAAATCGACTTTAAGCCTAAATATAAGTCTACGGATTTCTTCCAAATGCACTGCCGTTATGCCGTTATGGCTTTATGTAATCTTCAGTAAGATAAAGAAGGTTAATTAACTTAAATATGTTAAACTAATGATTTGAAGCATTTCGATATAGATTTTTAAATGTGTATATTGAACAATATCGACTTTGTACCTAAATAAAAGATAACGGAATTCTTCTACATGCACTGCCGTTATGCCGTTAAGGCTTTTGTAGACTTCAGTAAGAAAAAGAGGGTTAATTAACTTTAATATGTTAAACTTATATTTTGTAGCATTTCAATATCGATTGCTAAATGAGTATATACAAGAAAATCGATTTTATACATAGATATAAGATTACGGAATTCTTCTAAATGCACTGCCGTTATGCCGCCATGGCCTCATGTCACCTTCGGTAGGTTAAAGAAGGTAATTTAACTTAAATATGTTAAACTAATGATTTGAAGCATTTCGATATCGATTGATAAATATGTAAATACAAGAAACTTGACTTTATACCTAAACATAAGATAACAGGTTTCTTCCAAATGCACTGCCGTTAATCCGCCATGGCTTTTTGTCAACTTCAGTTCGTTAAAGAAGGTTTGTTAACTGAAATATGTTAAACTAATGATTTGAAGCATTTCGATATCGATTGCTAAATATGTAGATACGAGAAAATCGACTTTATACCTTAATATAAGATTACGGAATTCTCCTAAATGCACTGCAGTTATACCGCCATGGCTTTATGTTAACTTCAGTGCGTTAAAGAAGGCTTATTAACTTTAATATGTTAAACTAATGATTTGAAGCATTTCGATATCGATTTCTAAATGTGTATATACAAGAAAATCGACTTTATACCTAAATATAAGATAACGGAATTCTTCTACATGCACTGCCGTTATGCCGCCATGCTTTTATGCCAACTTCAGTTCTTCGAAGAAAGTTTATTAACTTAAATATATTAAACTAATGAGTTGAAGCATCTCGATATCGATTGCTTAATGTGTATATACAACAAAATCGAATTTATACCTAAACATAAGATTACGGATTTCTTCTACATGCACTGCCGTTATACCGCCATGGCTTTATGTTATCTTCAGTGCGTTAAAGAAGGCTTATTAACTTAAATATGTTAAAATAATGATTTGAAACATTTCGATATATATTGACTTTATATCTAAATATAAGATTATACCTAAATATAAGATTACGTAATTCTTCTAAATGCACTGCCGTTATGCCGTTAAGGCTTGATGTAGCCTTCAGGAAGATAAATAGGGTTAATTAACTTAAATATGTTAAACTAATGATTTGAAGTGTTTCGATATCGATTTTTAAAGGCATATATACAGGCAAATCGGCATTATACCTAAATATAACATTACGGAATTCTTCCAAATTACTGTCGTTATGCCGCCACGGCTTTATTTCACCTTCAATACGTTAAAGATGGTTTATTAACTTAAATATGTTAAACTAATGATTTGAAGCATTTCGATATCGATTGCTAAATATGTAAATACAAGAAAATCGACTTTATACTTTAATATAAGATTGCGGAATTCTTCTGAATGCACTGCAGTTATCCCGTTTAGGCTTTATGTAGACTTCAGTGCGTTAAGGAAGGTTTACTAACTTTAATATGTTAAACTAATGATTTGAAGCATTTCGATGTCGATTGATAAATGTGTATATACAAGAAAATCGACTTTATTCCTAAATATAAAATTATAACATTACGGATTTCTTCTAAATGCACTGCCGTTATACCGTTAAGGCTTTATGTAGACCTCATTAAGCTAAAAAATGTTTATTAACTTAATATGTTAAACTAATGATTTGAAGCATTTCGATATCGATAGCTAAATGTGTATATACAAGAAAATCGACTTTACATATACCTAAATATAAGATTACGGAATTCTTCCAAATGTACTGTCGTTATGCCGCCATGGTTTGTATCAACTACAATACGATGAAGAAGGTTAATTATTTTAACCTTCAAGAAGTCGCGCGTAGTTTTTTCGACCGCCCATGGTGAATAAAGTATTATAATTTTTGTGTATATAATCCCAGATATTTGGTAGCTCTAGTAGCTTGAGGTTAGTTCATTTCCAATCGAATGCACTATTTCCGTCTCTTTTTAACGCTTGTCGACTGTTTATAGCGAGCATTTACTTCAGTTGCCTCTCGTCGTCGAAAAGACTACGCGAGTAAGTGAAAGTGAAATAATGAAATTTCTCCTAGAGGAAGATGATGAAAGTGATGAAACTTTAAGTGATGAAGGATCAGAAGTCTCTGACCCCTTGTCTGATGTGGAATGTAATGAGGAATCAGAAATATCTGAATGTAGACCAGATGTGGAATCTGATGAAGAAATGGAACATTCAAACGAAGAAAGTAACTCGGAAGAGGAAAACATTCCTTTGGCTGATAGAGCTGCATACTTCATGGAACGTGATCATGTTACAAAAGGGAAAAAAAATCAAATAGTGATAGAGTCAGGTATCCACCCCATAATATTCTGACTCAAGAGGCTGGTGTTCTTGGAAAAGACGTGGGCGTAACAACATCTCTAAAAGCATGGGATTTGTTCATATGCGATAAAATTATAACGACAGTAGTAAAATATACTAACGAATTTATACAGAAAAAAGAAAGCGCATACTCCAGAGTTCGAGATTGTAAAACTACCGATTCTGTTGAGATTCGGGCCCTGTTCGGATTATTATATATTGCTGGAACCTTACGTATGTCTCATGGAAACTTGGAGGTTGTGTATAGTGATGCTACTGGTATTGTCATATTTCCAAATACTATGCCTTTGAAAAGGATGAAATTTCTTCTAAACTCTCTTCGGTTTGATGATGCATCCACAAGAAGTTTTCGCCGAGCCCAAGATAAAGCTGCGCCCATACGAGAAGTGCTAAATATGTTCACAGAAAACTGCCTTTCTCCTTATTCTGTTGGTAAGAATGTTGTAATAGATGAAATGATGTGCTTATTCCGCGGAAAATGTCCTTTTAGACAATACAACAAATCAAAACCTGACAAATATGGGCTAAAGATTTATGCACTAGTGGATTCAAAAAACTTTTACACGTTGAATATTGAGCTTTATGCTGGAAGACAACCAGAAGGACCTTTTCAAATCAGTAATTCAGGAAGTGATGTTGTAAAAAGGTTAATTTCGCCAATTTCTGGAACCGGACGAAATTTGACCATTGATAACTGGTTCACCAGCATTCCTTTGGTAAAAGATTTAGCCACAAATGATAAAATGTCTGTTGTTGGCACTTTGCGTAAAAATAAAAAAGAAATTCCCCCGTGTTTCATTGCGAAGGGAAATCCAGAGTATTCTAGTCAATTTGGGTTTTCAAATATTTCTACCCTGGCATCGTATGTACCTAAAAAGAACCGATCTGTTGTTCTGATTTCATCACTTCATCGTACAGCTGAAATCGACACCAGCACTAACGAGAAACGAAAACCAGCTATTATAACTTTTTACAATAAAACAAAAGGTGGAGTTGATGAAGTGGATAAAAAGGTAAAACTGTATTCCGTATCAAGGAAGTGCAATAGGTGGCCATTGACGCTCTTTTTTCGCTTGCTAAATATTGCTGGAGTAAACTCAATGGTAATTTTAAGAGAAAATGGTGTAGTTATCGAAAAAAGACGTACATTTCTACGCGAATTGGGAATAGAAATGACGAAAGAACATATGAAAAGAAGAGCTGATAAAAACTTACCAAGAAATTTGAAAAGAAATATAAGAGGTTTTTTGAAATTAGATGATGAGCCCAATAGTGAGGCAAGTACATCCGAAGTCAGTAGAGGAAGCTGCAAAATATGTCCAGCAAAAAAAAGAAGGCAGACAAAAACACAATGCAAAATCTGCGAAAGAAACATTTGTCGAGACCACACGGTATTTATTTGCAATGAGTGTTTTGTGACCGATGAATCTGATGAATCTGACTATTGAACTATTCTAACTTTCTAATAAGATATTAATGTATTTACTTTCTTTTCAATGTATTCTATGACTTTTATGTTTTCCCCAAATTTTGAAAAAAATTTGTTTGGTTTTGTGTTAAGATTCACGAATTTACTTTGCATTCAATGAATTATATTACTTTTTATGTTTTTCCCTCATTTATTATGACAAAAAAAAATACTTTTCCTGTAAAATATTATTTTATGATTACATAATACTTAAAACTAATAAAAAAAATGAATTCCACAACTTTATCCACTTTAAATCTCACATTTCAAATGAGGCGTCCAAAAGACTACGCGCGACCGCTTTTGTTACAAAAGATGGCGCGCCCGCTTGAAGGTTAAATATGTTAAACTAATGGTTTGAAGCATTTCGATATCGACTGCTAAATGTGTAAATACAACAAAATCGACTTTATACCTAAATATAAAATTATAACATTACGGATTTCTTCTAAATGCACTGCCATTATACCGTTAAGGCTTTATGTAGACCTCATTAAGCTAAAAAATGTTTATTAACATAATATGTTAAACTAATGATTTGAAGCATTTCGATATCGATAGCTAAATGTGTATATACAAGAAAATCGACTTTATACCTGAATATAAGATTACGGAATTCTTCTACATGCACTTCCGTTATGCCGCCATGGCTTTATATCAACTTCAATATGTTAAAGAAGGTTAAATAACTTAAATATGTTAAACTAATGATTTGAAACATTTCGATATCGCTTGCTAAATGAGCATATACAAGAAAATCGAATTCATACCTAAATATAAGATAACGGAATTCTTCTAAACGCACTGCCGTTATGCCGTTAAGGCTTTATGTAGACTTCAGTAAGATAGAGGGGAATAATTAACTTAAATATGTTAAACTTATGATTTGAAGCATTTCGATATCGATTGCTAAATATGTAAATACAAAAAAATCGACTTTGTACCTATATATAAGATTACGAAATTCTTTTAAATGCACTGCAGTTATACCGTTAAGGCTTTATGTAGACTTCAGTGCGTTAAAGAAGGTTTATTATAAATAACTTGAAAATGTAAAACTAATGATTTGAAGCATTTCGATATCGATTGCTAAATGAGTATATACAAGAAAATCGACTTTATACCTAAATATAAGATTATAAAATTCTTCTAAATGCACTGCCATTATACCGTTAAGGCTTTATGTAGACTTCAGTAAGCTAAAAAATGTTTATTAACTTAATATATTAAACTAATGATTAGAAGCATTTAGATATCGATAGCAAAATGAGTATATACAAGAAAATCAATTTTATACCTATATATAAGATTACGGAATTCTTTTCATGCACTGCCGCTATGCCGCCATGGCTATATGCCAACTTCAGATCGTTAGAGAAGGTTTATTAACTTAAATATGTTAAACTAATGATTTGAAGCATCTCGATATCGATTGCTAAATGTATATATACAACACAAGCGCCTTTATACCTAAATATAAGATTACGGAATTCTTCTAAATGCACTGCCGTTATACCGTTATGGCTTTATGTAAACTTTAGTAAGATAAAGAAGGTTAATAACCTTAAATATGTTAAACTATCGATTTGAAGCATTTCGTTATCGATTGCTTAATGTGTACATTCAAGAAAATCGAATTTATACCTAAATATAAGATTACGAATTTCTTCTAAATGCACTGCCGTTATGCCGCCATGGCTTTATATCAACTTCAATAAGTTAAAGAAGTTTAACTAACTTAAATATGTTAAACTAATGATTTAAAACATTTCGATATCGCTTGCTAAATGTGTATATACAAGAAAATCGAATTTATACCTAAATATAAGATAACGGAATTCTTCTACATCCACTGCCGATATGCCGCCATGGCTTTAAGCCAACTTCAGATCGTTGAAGAAGGTTTATTAACTTAAATATGTTAAACTAATGAGTTGAAGCATTTCGATATCAATTGCTAAATGTGTATATACAAGAAAATCGACTTTATACCTAAATATAAGATAAAGGAATTCTTCTAAATGCACTGCCGATATGCCGCCATGGCTTTAAGCCAACTTCAGTGCGTTAAAGAAGCTTTATTAACTTAAATAAGTTAAGCTAATGATTTGAAGCATTTCGATATCAATTGCTAAATGTGTATATACAAGAAAATCGACTTTATACCTAAATATAAGATAAAGGAATTCTTCTAAATGCATTGCCGATATCCCGCCATGGCTTTAAGCCAACTTCAGATCGTTGAAGAAGGTTTATTAACTTAAATATGTTAAAATAATGATTTGAAGTATTTCGATATCGAGTGCTAAATGTGTATATACAAGAAAATCGAATTCATACCTAAATATAAGATTACGTAATTCTTCTACATGCACTGCCGTTATGCCGCCATGGCTTTATGACAACTTCAGTTCGTTGAAGAAGGTTTAATAACTTAAATATGTTAAACTAATGAATTGAAGCATCGCGATATCGATTGCTAAATGTGTATATACAAGAAAATCGACTTTATACCTAAATATAAAATTATAACATTACGGAATTTCTCTAAATGCACTGCCATTATACCGTTAAGGCTTTATGTAGACTTCAGTAAGCTAAAAATGTTTATTAACTTAATATATTAAACTAATGATTAGAAGCATTTCGATATCGATAGCAAAATGAGTATATACATGAAAATCAATTTTATACCTATATATAAGATTACGGAATTCTTTTCATGCACTGCCGCTATGCCGCCATGGCTATATGCCAACTTCAGATCGTTAGAGAAGGTTTATTAACTTAAATATGTTAAATTATTGATTTGAAGCATCTCGATATCGATTGCTTAATGTATATATACAACACAATCGCCTTTATACCTAAATATAAAATTACGGAATTCTTCTAAATGCACTGCCGTTATACCGTTATGGCTTTATGTAAACTTCAGTAAGATAAAGAAGGTTAATAACCTTAAATATGTTAAACTATCGATTTGAAGCATTTCGTTATCGATTGCTTAATGTGTATATTCAAGAAAATCGAATTTATACCTAAATAAAAGATTACGAATTTCTTCTAAATGCACTGCCTTTATGCCGCCATGGCTTTATATCATTTTCAGTAAGTTAAAGAAGTTTAACTAACTTAAAAATGTTAAACTAATGATTTAAAAATTGCGATATCGCTTGCTAAATGTGTATATACAAGAAAATCGAATTTATACCTAAATATAAGATAACGGAATTCTTCTAAATGCACTGCCGATATGCCGCCATGGCTTTAAGCCAACTTCAGATCGTTGAAGAAGGTTTATTAACTTAAATATGTTAAAATAATGATTTGAAGTATTTCGATATCGAGTGCTAAATGGGTATATACAAGAAAATCGACTTTATACCTAATTATAAGGTTATGTAATTCTTCTAAATGCACTGCCGTTATGCCGTTAAGGCTTTATGTAGACTTCAGTAAGATAAAGAGGGTTAATTAGCTTAAATATGTTAAACTAATGATTTGAAGCATTTCGATTTCGATTGATAAATGTGTATATACAAGAAAATCGATTTCATACCTAGATATAAGATTACGGAATTCTTCTAAATGCACTGCCGTTATGCCGTTAAGGCTTTATGTAGACTTCAGTAAGATAAAGAGGGTTAATTAGCTTAAATATGTTAAACTAATGATTTGAAGCATTTCGATATCGATTGATAAATGTGTATATACAAGAAAATCGACTTTATACCTAAAAATAAGATTACGGAATTCTTCTACATGCACTGCCGTTATGCCGCCATGGCTTTATGACAACTTCAGTTCGTTGAAGAAGGTTTATTAACTTAAATATGTTAAACTAATGAATTGAAGCATCGCGATATCGATTGCTAAATGTGTATATACAAGAAAATCGACTTTATACCTAAATATAAGATTACGGAATTCTTCCAAATGCACTGCCGTTATGCCGCCATGGCTTTATGACAACTTCAGTTCGTTGAAGAAGGTTTATTAACTTAAATATGTTAAACTAATGAATTGAAGCATCGCGATATCGATTGCTAAATGTGTATATACAAGAAAATCGATTTCATACCTAGATATAAGATTACGGAATTCTTCAAAATGCACTGCCGTTATGCCGTTAAGGCTTTATGTAGACTTCAGTAAGATAAAGGGGGTTAATTAGCTTAAATATGTTAAACTAATGATTTGAAGCATTTCGATATCGATTGATAAATGTGTATATGCAAGAAAATCGACTTTATACCTAAAAATAAGATTACGGAATTCTTCTACATGCACTGCCGTTATGCCGTCATGGCTTTATGACAACTTCAGTTCGTCGAAGAAAGCTTATTAACTTAAATATGTTAATTTAATGATTTAAAGCTTCTCGATATCGATTGCTAAATGTGTATATACAAGAAAATCGACTTTATACCTAAATATAAGATTACGGAATTCTTCCAAATGCACTGCCGTTATGCCGCCATGGCTTTATGACAACTTCAGTTCGTTGAAGAAGGTTTTTTAAACTTAAATATGTTAAACTAATGAATTGAAGCATCGCGATTCGATTGCTTAATGTGTAGATACAACAAAATCGACTTTATACCTATATATAAAATTATAACATTACGGATTTCTTCTAAATGCACTGCCGTTATACCGTTAAGGCTTAATGTAGACCTCATTAAGCTAAAAAATGTTTATTAACTTAATATGCTAAACTAATGATTTGAAGCATTTCGATATCGATAGCTAAATGTGTATATACAAGAAAATCGACTTTATACCTGAATATAAGACTACGGAATTCTTCTACATGCACTTCCGTTATGCCGCCATGGCTTTATATCAACTTCAATATGTTAAAGAAGGTTAAATAATTTAAATATGTTAAACTAATGATTTGAAACATTTCGATATCGCTTGCTAAATGTGTATATACAAGAAAATCGAATTTATACCTAAATATAAGATAACGGAATTCTTCAAAACGCACTGCCGTTATGCCGTTAAGGCTTTATGTAGACTTCAGTAAGATAGAGGGGAATAATTAACTTAAATATGTTAAACTTATGATTTGAAGCATTTCGATATCGATTGCTAAATAGTAAATACAAAAAATCGACTTTGTACCTAAATATAAGATTACGGAATTCTTTTAAATGCACTGCAGTTATACCGTTAAGGCTTTATGTAGAATTCAGTGCGTTAAAAAAGGGTTTTATTATAAATAACTTGAAAATGTAAAACTAATGATTTGAAGCATTTCGATATCGATTGCTAAATGAGTATATACAAGAAAATCGACTTTATACCTAAATATAAGATTATAAAATTCTTCAAAATGCACTGCCGTTATGCCGTTAAGGCTTTTGTAGACTTCAGTATGAAAAAGAGGGTTAATTAACTTAAATATGTTAAACTAAAGATTTGGAGCATTTCGATATCGATTGCTAAACGTGTATGTACAAAAAAGTCGACTTTATACCCAAATAAAAGATAACGGAATTCATATAAATATACTGCCGTTATGCCGTTATGGCTTCATGTAAACTTCAGTAAGATAGAGAAAGTTAATTAACTCAAATATGTTAAACCAGTTATCTGAAGCATTTCGATATCGATTGCGAAATGTATACATACATACATAAATATAAGATTACGGAATTCTTTCACATGTACTGTCTTTATGCCGCCATGGTTTTTTTTATCACCTTCAATACTTTAAAAAAGGGTTTAATTATTTTAAATATGTTAAACTAGTGGTTTGAAGCATTTCGATATCGCTTGCTAAATGTGTAAATACAAGAAAATCGACTTTATACCAAAATATAAAATTGTAACATTACGGAATTCTTCTAAATGCACTGCCATTTACCGTTAAGGCTTTATGTAGACTTCAGTAAGCTAAAAAATGTTTATTAACTTAATATATTAGACTAATGATTTGAAGCATTTCGATATCGATAGCGAAATGAGTATATACAAGAAAATAAATTTTCATACCTATATAAAAGATTATGGAATTCTTTTCATGCACCGCCGCTATCCCGCCATGGCTATATGCCAACTTCAGATCGTTAAAGAAGCTTTATTAACTTAAATATGTTAAAATAATGATTTGAGGTATTTCGATATCGAGTGCTAAATGAGTATATACAAGAAAATCGACTTTATACCTAATTATAAGGTTACGTAATTCTTCTAAATGCATTGCCGTTATGCCGTTAAGGCTTTATGTAGACTTCGGTAAGATAAAGAGGGTTAATTAACTTAAATATGTTAAACTAATGATTTGAAGCATTTCGATATCGATTGATAAATGTGTATATACAAGAAAATCGATTTTATCCCTAGATATGAGATTACGGAATTCTTCTACATGCACTGCCGTTATGCCGCCACGGCTTTATGTCACCTTCGGTAGGTTAAAAAAGGTAATGTAACTTAAATATGTTATATTTAGGTATGAATTCGATTTTCTTGTATATACATATTTGGCAAGCGATATCGAAATGCTTCAAATCATTAGTTTAACATATTTAAGTTAATAAACCTTCTTTAACGTATTGAAGTTGATATAAAGCCATAACGGCAGTGCATTTGGAAGAATTCCGTAATCTTATATTTAGGTATGTAGTCGAGTTTCTTGGATTTACACATTTAGCAATCGATATCGAAAATCTTCAAATAACTGGTTTAGCATATTTAGGTTAATTAACCTTCTTTATCTTACTGAAGATTAAATAAAGCCATAACGGCAGTATATTTGAGTGAATTCCGTAATCTTTTAGTTAGGTATAAAATCGCTTTTCTTGTATATACACATTTAGCAATCGATATCGAAATGCTTCAACTCATTAGTTTAACATATTTAAGTTAATAAACCTTCTTTAACGATCTGAAGTTGGCATAACGGCAGCGGATTTAGAAGAATTCCGTAATCTTGTATTTAGGTATAAAGTCGATTTTCTTGTATATACCTATTTAGCTATCGATATCGAAATGCTTCAAATCATTTGTTTAACATATTAAATTAATAAACATTTTTTAGCTTACTAAAGTCTACATAAAGCCTTAACGGTATAACGGCAGTGCATTTGGAAGAATTCCGTAATCTTATATTTAGGAATAAAGTCGATTTTTTGTGTATACACATTTAGCAATCGATATCGAGATGGTTCAACTCATTAGTTTAACATATTTAAGTTAATATACCTTCTTTAATGATCAGAAGTTTGCATATAGCCATGATGGCATAACGGCAGTGCATGTAGAAGAATTCCGTAATCCTATATTTAGGTATAAAGTTGATTTTCTTGTATATACACATTTAGCTGTCGATATCGAAATGCTTCAAATCATTAGTTTAACATATTTAAGTTAATAAACCTTCTTTAACGCACTGAAGTCTACGTAAAGCTTTAACGGTATAACTGCAGTGCATTTAGAAGAATTCCGTAATCTTATATTAAGGTATAAAGTCGATTTTCTTGTATTTACATATTTAGCAATCGATATCGAAATGCTTCATATCATTAGTTTAACATATTTAAGTTAACAAACCTTCTTTAACGAACTGAAGTTGACATAAAGCCATGGCGGATTAACGGCAGTGCATTTGGAAGAATTCCGTTATCCTATGTTTAGGTATAAAGTCAAGTTTCTTGTACAGTTAGCAATCGATATCGAAATGCTTCAAATCATTAGTTTAACATATTTAAGTTAAATTACCTTCTTTAACCTAACGAAGGTGACATGAAGCCATGGCGGCATAACGGCATTGCAGTTAGAAGAATTCCATAATCTTATATTTAGGTATAAGGTCGATTTTCTTGTACATACTCATTAAGCAATCGATATCGAAATGCTTCAAAATATTAGTTTAACATATTTAAGTTAATTAACCCTCTTTTTCATACTGAAGTCTACAAAAGCCTTAACGGCATAACGGCAGTGCATGTAGAAGAATTCCGTTATCTTTTATTTAGGTATAAAGTGGATATTGTTGTACATACACATATAGCAATCTATATCGAAATGCTTCAAATCATTAGTTTTACATTTTCAAGTTACTTATAATAAACCTTCTTTAACGCACTGAAGTTTACATAAAGCCTTAACGGTATAACTGCAGTGCATTTAAAAGAATTGCGTAATTTAATATTTAGGTACAAAGTCGATTTTATTGTATTTATACATTTAGCAATCGATATCGAAATGCTTCAAAATATTAGTTTAACATATTTAAGTTAATTAACCCTCTTTTTCGTACTGAAGTCTACAAAAGCCTTAACGGCATAACGGCAGTGCATGTAGAAGAATTCCGTTATCTTTTATTTAGGTATAAAGTGGATATTGTTGTACATACACATTTAGCAATCGATATCGAAATGCATCAAATCATTAGTTTTACATTTTCAAGTTATTTATAATAAACCTTCTTTAACGCACTGAAGTTTACATAAAGCCTTAACGGTATAACTGCAGTGCATTTAAAAGAATTCTGTAATCTTATATTTAGGTACAAAGTCGATTTTCTTGTATTTACATATTTAGCAATCGATATCGAAATTCTTCAAATCATAAGTTTAACATATTTAAGTTAATTATTCCCCTCTATCTTACTGAAGTCTACATAAAGCCTTAAGGGCATAACGGCAGTGCGTTTAGAAGAATTCCGTTATCTTATATTTAGGCATAAACTCGATTTTCTTGTATCTACACATTTAGCAAGCGATATCGAAATGTTTCAAAACATTAGTTTAACATATTTAAGTTAATAAAGCTTCTTTAACGCACTGAAGTTAACATAAAGCCATGGCGGCATAACGGCAGTGCATGTAGAAGAATTCCGTAATCTTATATTCAGGTATAAAGTCGATTTTCTTGTATATACACATTTAGCTATCGATATCGAAATGCTTCAAATCATTAGTTTAACATATTAAGTTAATAAACATTTTTTAGCTTAATGAGGTCTACATAAAGCCTTAACGGTATAACGGCAGTGCATTTAGAAGAAATCCGTAATGTTATAATTTTATATTTAGGTATAAAGTCGATTTTGTTGTATTTACACATTTAGCAGTCGATATCGAAATGCTTCAAATCATTTGTTTAACATATTAAATTAATAAACATTTTTTAGCTTACTAAAGTCTACATAAAGCCTTAACGGTATAACGGCAGTGCATTAAGAAGAATTCCGTAATGTTATAATTTTACATTTAGGTATAAAGTCGATTTTCTTGTATTTGCACATTTAGCAATCGATATCGAAATTCTTCAAACCATTAGTTTAACATATTTAAAATAATTAACCTTCTTTAACGTATTGAAGTTGATACAAAGCCATGGCGGCATAATGACAGTAGGATTGGAAGAATTCCATAATCTTATATTTAGGTATAAAGTCGATTTTCTTGTATATACACATTTAGCAATCGATATCGAAATGCTTTAAATCATTAGTTTAACATATTTAAGTTAATAAACCTTCTTTAACGCACTGAAGTCTTTATATAGCGTTAACGGCATAACGGCAGTGCATGTAGAAGAACTCCGTTATCTTATATTTAGGTATAAATTCGATTTTCTTGTATATACATATTTGGCAAGCGATATCGAAATGCTTCAAATCATTAGTTTAACATATTTAAGTTAATTAACCTTCTTTAACGTATTGCAGTTGATATAAAGCCATAACGGCAGTGTATTTGGAAGAATTCCGTAATCTTATATTTAGGTATAAATTCGATTTTCTTTTATATACTCATTTCGATATCCATATCGAAATGCTTGAAATCATTAGTTTAACATATTAAGTTAATAAACTTTTTTTAGCTTACTGAAGTCAAAATAAAGCCTTAGCGGTATAACGGCAGTGCCGTAATGTTATAATTTGATATTTAGGTGTAAATTCGATTTTCTTGTATACACAAATTTAGCAAGCGATATCGAAATGCTTCAAATCATTAGTTTAACATATTTAAGTTAATTAACCTTCTTTAACGTATTGAAGTTGATAAAGAGCCATGGCGGCATAACGACAGTACATTTGGAAGAATTCCGTAGTCTTATATTTAGGTATAAAGTCGTTTTTCTTGTATATATGCATTAAGCAATCGATATCGAAAAGCTTCAAATAACTGGTTTAACATATTTAAGTTAATCAACCTTCTTTAACAAAGTGAAGTTAATATAAAGCCATAACGGCATAACGACAGTGCGTTTGAAAGAATTCCTTAGTCTTATATTTAGGTATAAAGTCGATTTTCTTGTACATACACATTTTGCAATCGTTATCGAAATGATTCAAATAACTGGTTTAGCATATTTAAGTTAATTAACCTTCTTTATCTTACTGAAGTTTACATAAAGCCATAACGGCATAACGGCAGTATATTTATATGAATTCCGTTATCTTATATTTAGGTATAAAGTCGATTTTCTTGTATATACACATTTAGCAATCGATATCGAAATGCTTTAAATCATTAGTTTAACATATTTAAGTTAATAAACCTTCCTTAACGCACTGAAGTCTTTATATAGCGTTAACGGCATAACGGCAGTGCATGTAGAAGAACTCCGTTATCTTATATTTAGGTATAAATTCGATTTTCTTGTATATACATATTTGGCAAGCGATATCGAAATGCTTCAAATCATTAGTTTAACATATTTAAGTTAATTAACCTTTTTTAACGTATTGCAGTTGATATAAAGCCATAACGGCAGTGTATTTGGAAGAATTCCGTAATCTTATATTTAGGTATAAATTCGATTTTCTTTTATATACTCATTTCGATATCCATATCGAAATGCTTGAAATCATTAGTTTAACATATTAAGTTAATAAACTTTTTTTAGCTTACTGAAGTCAAAATAAAGCCTTAGCGGTATAACGGCAGTGCCGTAATGTTATAATTTTATATTTAGGTATAAATTCGATTTTCTTGTATACACAAATTTAGCAAGCGATATCGAAATGCTTCAAATCATTAGTTTAACATATTTAAGTTAATTAACCTTCTTTAACGTATTGAAGTTGATAAAGAGCCATGGCGGCATAACGACAGTACATTTGGAAGAATTCCGTAGTCTTATATTTAGGTATAAAGTCGATTTTCTTGTATATATGCATTAAGCAATCGATATCGAAAAGCTTCAAATAACTGGTTTAACATATTTAAGTTAATCAACCTTCTTTAACAAACTGAAGTTAATATAAAGCCATAACGGCATAACGACAGTGCGTTTGAAAGAATTCCGTAGTCTTATATTTAGGTATAAAGTCGATTTTCTTGTACATACACATTTTGCAATCGTTATCGAAATGATTCAAATAACTGGTTTAGCATATTTAAGTTAATTAACCTTCTTTATCTTACTGAAGTTTACATAAAGCCATAACGGCATAACGGCAGTATATTTATATGAATTCCGTTATCTTATATTTAGGTATAAGGTCGATTTTGTTGTACATACACATTTAGCAATCGATATCGAAATGCTTCAAATCATTAGTTTAACATATTTAAGTTAATTAACCTTCTTTAACGTATTGCAGTTGATATAAAGCCATAACGGCAGTGCATTTGGAAGAATTCCGTAATCTTATATTTAGGTATAAGGTCGATTTTCTTTTATATACACATTTAGATATCCATATCGAAATGCTTGAAATCATTAGTTTAACATATTAAGTTAATAAACATTTTTTAGCTTACTAAAGTCTACGTAAAGCCTTAACGGTATAACGGCAGTGCATTTAGAAGAATTCCGTAATGTTATAATTTTATATTTAGGTATAAATTCGATTTTCTTGTATATACACATTTAGCAAGCGATATCGAAATGCTTCAAATCATTAGTTTTACATTTTCAAGTTATTTTTAATAAACCTACTTTAACGCACTGAAGTTAACATAAAGCCTTAACGGTATAACTGCAGTGCATTTAGAAGAATTCCGTAATCTTATATTAAGGTATAAAGTCGATTTTCTTGTATTTACATATTTAGCAATCGATATCGAAATGCTTCAAATCATTAATTTAACATATTTAAGTTAATAAACCTTCTTTAACGCACTGAAGTCTACATAAAGCTTTAACGGTATAACTGCAGTGCATTTAGAAGAATTCCGTAATCTTATATTAAGGTATAAAGTCGATTTTCTTGTATTTACATATTTAGCAATCGATATCGAAATGCTTCAAATCATTAGTTTAACATATTTAAGTTAACAAACCTTCTTTAACGAACTGAAGTTGACATAAAGCCATGGCGGATTAACGGCAGTGCATTTGGAAGAATTCCGTTATCCTATGTTTAGGTATAAAGTCAAGTTTCTTGTACATTTAGCAATCGATATCGAAATGCTTCAAATCATTAGTTTAACATATTTAAGTTAAATTACCTTCTTTAACCTACCGAAGGTGACATGAAGCCATGGCGGCATAACGGCATTGCAGTTAGAAGAATTCCATAATCTTATATTTAGGTATAAAGTCGATTTTCTTGTATATGCACATTTAGCAATCGATATCGAAATGCTTCAAATCATTAGTTTAAAATATTAGAGTTAATAAACCTTCTTTAACGCACTGAAGTCTACATAAAGCCTTAACGGGATAACTGCAGTGCATTTAGAAGAACTCCGTAATCTCATATTAAGGTATAAAGTCGATTTTCTTGTATATGCATATTTAGCAATCGATATCGAAATGCTTCAAATCATTAGTTTAACATATATATGTTAATTAACCAACTTTTACGTATTGAAGGTGAAATAAAGCCATGGCGGCAAAACGACGGTAATTTGGAAGAATTCCGTGATCTTATATTTAGGAATAAAGTCGATTTTCTTGTATATTTGCATTTAGAAATCGATATCGAAATGCTTCAAATCATTACTTTAACATATTTAAGTTAACAAACCTACTTTAACGAACTGAAGTTGACATAAAGGCATGGCGGATTAACGGCAGTGCATTTGGAAGAATTCCGTAATCTTATATCTAGGTATAAAATCGATTTTCTTGTATATACTCATTTAGCAATCGATATCGAAATGCTTCAAAATATTAGTTTAACATATTTAAGTTAATTAACACTCTTTTTCATACTGAAGTCTACAAAAGCCTTAACGGCATAACGGCAGTGCATGTAGAAGAATTCCGTTATCTTTTATTTAAGTACAAAGTCGATATTGTTCAATATACACATTTAAAAATCGATATCGAAATGCTTCAAATCATTAGTTTAACATATTTAAGTTAATTAACCTTCTCTATCTTACTGAAGATTACATAAAGCCATAACGGCATAACGGCAGTGCATTTGGAAGAATTCCGTAGACTTATATTTAGGCTTAAAGTTGATTTTCTTGTACATACACATTTTGTAACCGATATCGAAATGCTTCAAATAACTGGTTTAACATATTTAAGTTAATTAACCTTCTTTATCTTACTGAAGTTTACATAAAGCCATAACGCCATAACGGCAGTGCATTTGGAAGAATTCCGTAGACTTATATTTAGGCTTAAAGTCGATTTTTTTGTACATACACATTCAGCAATCGATACCGAAATGCTTCAAATCATTAGTTAAACATATTTAAGTTACTTAACCCTCTTTTTCTTACTGAAGACTGCAAAAGCCTTAACGGCATAACGGCAGTGCATTTAGAAGAATTACGTAATCTTATATTTAGGTATGAATTCGATTTTCTTGTATATACTCATTTAGCAATCGATATCGAAATGCTTCAAATCATTAGTTTAACATATTTAAGTTAATAAACCCTCTTTTTCATACCGAAGTCTACAAAAGCCTTAACGGCATAACGGCAGTGCATTTAGAAGAATTTTATAATCTTATATTTAGGTATAAAGTCGATTTTCTTGTATATACTCATTTAGCAATCGATATCGAAATGCTTCAAATCATTAGTTTAACATATTTAAGTTAATAAACCTTCTTTAACGCACTGAAGTCTACATAAAGCCTTAACGGTATAACTGCACTGCATTTAGAAGAATTCCGTTATCTTATATTTAGGTATAAATTCGACTTTCTTGTATATACTCGTTTAGCAAGCGATATCAAAATGCTTCAAAATATTAGTTTAACTTTTTAAAGTTAATTAACCTTCTTTAACGAATTGAAGTTGACATAAAGCCATGGCGACATAACGACAGTACATTTGGAAGAATTCCGTAATCTTATATTTAGGTATAAAGCCGATTTGCTTGTATATACCCATTTAGAAATCGATATCGAGATGCTTCAACTCATTAGTTTAACATATTTAAGTTAATAAACTTCCTTCAAAGAACTGAAGTTGGCATAAAATCATGGCGGCATAACGGCAGTGCATGTAGAAGAATTCCGTTATCTTATATTTAGGTATAAAGTCGATTTTCTTGTATATACATATTTAGAAATCGATATCGAAATGCTTCAAATCATTAGTTTAACATATTTAAGTTAATTAACCATCTTTAACGTATTGAAGGTGAAATAAAGCCATGGCGGCATAACGACAGTAATTTGGAAGAATTCCGTAATCTTATATTTAGGTATAAAGCCGATTTGCTTGTATATACCCATTTAGAAATCGATATCGAGATGCTTCAACTCATTAGTTTAACATATTTATGTTAATAAACTTCCTTCAAAGAACTGAAGTTGGCATAAAATCATGGCGGCATAACGGCAGTGCATGTAGAAGAATTCCGTTATCTTATATTTAGGTATAAAGTCGATTTTCTTGTATATACACATTTAACAATCGATATCGAAATGCATCAAATCATTAGTTTAACATATTTAAGTTAATTAACCTTCTTTATCTTACTGAAGATTACATAAAGCCATAACGGCATAACGGCAGTGCATTTGGAAGAATTCCGTAGTCTTATATTTAGGCATAAAGTCGATTTCGTTTAATATACACATTTAAAAATCTATATCGAAATGCTTCAAATCTCTAGTTTAACATATTTAAGTTAATAAACATTTTTTAGCTTACTGAAGTCTACATTAAGCCTTAACGGTATAACTGCACTGCATTTAGAAGAATTCCGTTATCTTATATTTAGGTATAAATTCGACTTTCTTGTATATACTCATTTAGCAAGCGATATCAAAATGCTTCAAAATATTAGTTTAACTTTTTTAAGTTAATTAACCTTCTTTAACGAATTGAAGTTGACATAAAGCCATGGCGACATAACGACAGTACATTTGGAAGAATTCCGTAATCTTATATTTAGGTATAAAGTCGATTTTCTTGTATATACACATTTAGCAATCGATATCGAAATGCTTCAAATCATTAGTTTAACATATTTAAGTTAATAAACCTTCTTTAACTCACTGAAGTCTACATAAAGCCTTAACGGCATAACGGCAGTGCATGTAGAAGAATTCCGTTATCTTATATTTAGGTATAAATTCGATTTTCTTGTATATACACATTTAATAATCGATATCGAAATGCTTCAAATCATTAGTTTAACATATTTAAGTTAATAAACCTTCTTTAGCGCACTAAAGTCTACATAAGGCCCTAATGGCTTAACGCCAGTGCATTTAGAAGAATTCCATAATGTTATAATTTTATATTTAGGTATAAAGTCGATTTTCTTGTATTTACATATTTAGCAATCGATATTGAAATGCTTCAAATCATCAGTTAATTATATTTAAGTTACTTAACCCTCTTTTTCTTACTGAAGTCTGCAAAAGACAATTCCATAATCTTATATTTAGGTATAAAGTCGATTTTCTTGTATATACACATTTAGCAATCGATGCTGATATGCTTCACATCATAAGTTTAACAGATTTAAGTTAATTAATCCTCTTTATCTTACTGAAGTCTACAAAAGCCTTAACGGCATAACGGCAGTGCATTTGGAAGAATTCCGTAGTCTTATATTTAGGCATAAAGTCGATTTCGTTTAATATACACATTTAAAAATCTATATCGAAATGCTTCAAATCATTAGTTTAACATATTTAAGTTAATAAACATTTTTTAGCTTACTGAAGTCTACATTAAGCCTTAACGGTATAACTGCACTGCATTTAGAAGAATTCCGTTATCTTATATTTAGGTATAAATTCGACTTTCTTGTATATACTCATTTAGCAAGCGATATCAAAATGCTTCAAAATATTAGTTTAACTTTTTTAAGTTAATTAACCTTCTTTAACGAATTGAAGTTGACATAAAGCCATGGCGACATAACGACAGTACATTTGGAAGAATTCCGTAATCTTATATTTAGGTATAAAGTCGATTTTCTTGTATATACACATTTAGCAATCGATATCGAAATGCTTCAAATCATTAGTTTAACATATTTAAGTTAATAAACCTTCTTTAACTCACTGAAGTCTACATAAAGCCTTAACGGCATAACGGCAGTGCATTTAGAAGAATTATGTTATCTTATATTTAGGTATAAATTCGATTTTCTTGTATATACACATTTAATAATCGATATCGAAATGCTTCAAATCATTAGTTTAACATATTTAAGTTAATAAACCTTCTTTAGCGCACTAAAGTCTACATAAGGCCCTAATGGCATAACGGCAGTGCATTTAGAAGAATTCCATAATGTTATAATTTTATATTTAGGTATAAAGTCGATTTTCTTGTATTTACATATTTAGCAATCGATATCGAAATGCTTCAAACCATTAGCTTATCATATTTAAATAATTAACCTTCTTTACAGAAGCCATAACGGCATAACGGCAGTATATTTGGGTAATTTCCGTAATCTTTTATTTAGGTATAAAATCGATTTTCTTGTATATACACATTTAGCAATCGATATCGAAATGCTTCAGCTCATTAGTTTAACATATTTAAGTTAATAAACCTTCTTTAACTTTCATAACTACAGTGCACGCAGAAGAATTCCATAATCTTATATTTAGGTATAAAATCGATTTTCTTGTATATACATATTTAGCTATCGATATCGAAATGCTTCAAATCATTAGTTTAACATATTAAGTTAATAAACATTTTTTAGCTTACTGAAGTCTACATAAAGCCTTAACGGTATAACGGCAGTGCATTTAGAAGAATTCCGTAATGTTATAATTTTATATTTAGGTGTAAATTCGATTTTCTTGTATTTACACATTTAGCAGTCGATATCGAAATGCTTCAAATCATTAGTTTAACATATTTAAGTTAATAAACCTTCTTTAACGAACTGCAGTTTATACAAAGCCATGGCGGCATAACGACAGTACATTTGGAAGAATTCCGTAATCTTATATTTAGGTATAAAGTCGATTTTCTAGTATATACACATTTAGCAATCGATATCGAAATGCTTCTAGTCATTAGTTTAACATATTTAAGTTAATAAACCTTCTTTAACGCACTGAAGTCTACATAAAGCCTTAACGGTATAACAGCATTGAATTTAGAAGAATTCCGTTATCTTATATTTAGGTATAAATTCGACTTTCTTGTATATATTCATTTAGCAAGCCTTAACGGTATAACAGCATTGAATTTAGAAGAATTCCGTTATCTTATATTTAGGTATAAATTCGACTTTCTTGTATATATTCATTTAGCAAGCGATATCAAAATGCTGCAAACCATTAGTTTAACATATTTAAAAAAAATTAACCTTCTTTAACGTGTTGAAGTTGGTACAAAGCCTTGGCGGCATAATGACAGTACATTTAGAAGAATTCCGTAATCTTTTAGTTAGGTATAAAGTCGATTTTCTTGTATATACACATTTAGCAATCGATATCGAAATGCTTCAAATCATTAGTTTAACATATTTAAGTTATTAAACCTTCTTTAACGCACTGAAGTCTACATAAAGTGTTAACGGCATAACGACAGTACATTTGGAAGAATTCCGTAGTCTTATATATAGGTATGAATTCGATTTTCTTGTATATACATATTTGGCAAGCGATATCGAAATGCTTCAAATCATTAGTTTAACATATTTAAGTTAATTAACCTTCTTTAACGTGTTGAAGTTGATATAAAACCATAACAGCAGTGCATTTGGAAGAATTCCGTAATCTTAAATTTAGGTATGTAGTCGAGTCTCTTGGATTTACACATTTAGCAATCGATATCGCAAATCTTCAAATAACTGGTTTAGCATATTTAGGTTAATTAACCTTCTTTAACTTACTGAAGTTTAAATAAAGCCATAACGGCATAACGGCAGTATATTTGAGTGAACTCCGTAATCTTTTATTTAGGTATAAAATCGATTTTCTTGTATATACACATTTAGCAATCGATATCGAAATGCTTCAACTCATTAGTTTAACATATATAAGTTAATAAACCTTCTTTAACAATCTGAATGTGGCATAACGGCAGTGGATGTAAAAGAATTCCGTAATCCTATATTTAGGTATAAAGTCGATTTTCTTGTATTTACACATTTAGCAGTCGATATCGAAATGCTTCAAATCATTTGTTTAACATATTAAATTAATAAACATTTTTTAGCTTACTAAAGTCTACATAATGCCTTAACGGTATAACGGCAGTGCATTTAGAAGAATTCCGTAATGTTATAATTTTATATTTAGGTATAAAGTCGATTTTCTTGTATTTGCACATTTAGCAATATTTAAGTTATTAAACCTTCTTTAACGCACTGAAGTCTACATAAAGTGTTAACGGCATAACGACAGTACATATGGAAGAATTCCGTAGTCTTATATATAGGTATGAATTCGATTTTCTTGTATATACATATTTGGCAAGCGATATCGAAATGCTTCAAACCATTAGTTTAACATATTTAAGTTAATTAACCTTCTTTAACGTGTTGAAGTTGATATAAAACCATAACGGCAATGCATTTGGAAGAATTCCGTAATCTTATATTTAGGTATGTAGTCGAGTTTCTTGGATTTACACATTTAGCAATCGATATCGAAAATCTTCAAATAACTGGTTTAGCATATTTAGGTTAATTAACCTTCTTTAACTTACTGAAGTTTAAATAAAGCCATAACGGCATAACGGCAGTATATTTGAGTGAATTCCGTAATCTTATAATTAGGTATAAAGTCAATTTTCTTGTATATACACATTAAGCAATCGATATTGAAATGCTTTAAATCATTAGCATAACATATTTAAGTTAATAAACCTTCTTTAACGCACTGAAGTCTACATAAAGCGTTAACGGCATAACGGCAGTGCATCTAGAAGAATTCCGTTATCTTATATTTAGGTATAAATTCGATTTTCTTGTATATACATATTTGGCAAGCGATATCGAAATGCTTCAAATCATTAGGTTAACATATTTAAGTTAGTTAACCTTCTTTAGCGTATTGCAGTTGATATAAAGCCATAACGGCAGTGCATTTGGAAGAATTCCGTAATTTTATATTTAGGTATGAAGTCGATTTTCTTTTATATACACATTTAGATATCCATATCGAAATGCTTGAAATCATTAGTTTAACATATTAAGTTAATAAACATTTTTTAGCTTACTGAAGTCTACATAAAGCCTAACGGCAGTGCATTTAGAAGAATTCCGTAATGTTATAATTTTATATTTAGGTATAAATTCGATTTTCTTGTATATACACATTTAGCAAGCGATATCGAAATGCTTCAAATCATTAGTATAACATATTTAAG